>BGPR01013598.1:0-41298 GCA_013235015.1 Araneus ventricosus | reverse complement strand
TCAATCAGATGATCAGTTGAATCAAGAATTTCTTCTATCATGTTGAATTCCTATGAGAAATTGATTTTCTTAAGTTGTTTTGACTGAGAGCCGTTGCTTGGGTTGGATTTCATCCTCATCCTCTCTTTAAACACCGAATTAACAAATTTTTATCAATATTACATTCCTTCAAAAGTGGGGATTTTCCTTTTTTTCTTCAGTGTACTTTTGTTTCAACTAAATTTCTGCACTTTTGGTGCTTTCTCTGTACAGGAAGGGCACTGTAACGAGAATCTTGCTTAAAGCAAATAGCTTTTTTTTTTTTAAAGATGTAACTTCTCAAGCTTTGTTTTCATTTCATAATTTTACATATATATTCAGGAGAATCTTAAAAGTTCAGTGGATAATCAATCAACCAATTAAAGATTTTCTATGTCCAAGAAAATTAATCTACTGGTAAGTTGCAGGTCTCAAACATTTGCAAGACACACAAGTGCATATATGAGAGATTGCTTGTTCCATATATGAAAACCATTTATACATACCTACAATTTTAAAAACAAAAGAATTTGTAAGCTTTTTTAAAACGTGGCAACAATTTTTAAGTAGTTGAGTACGCAGACATGCATAGAAATCTCCACAATGTGAAATGAAAGAAAAGAGGATGAAAGATAGTGACACCAGATTATACAACTTCAGAAAGGACCTTTTATCTACTGGAATGCTAGAGATAACAACTTGCTGGTCCAGCACCATTTTAAAGGGGCTCACGATACTGACTAAAACAGGCAAATGAATTGAGATTATAATAGAGAGAAGAAACTAGAATGGGATGTAATTTAAACATTGAAAAGTGTGCAGGAAAAAGATTTATCAAACGCATAAATTTTTTCTGAAACGGACTTGAACCATTAATAAAAGGATTTTGAACGTCTATTTATCACAACAAAATGTGGCAAAACTTATTCAAATTATACTCTCATTTATTGCAATATTAGTGAGTGGTACATACAGAAAATCATGCGAGTGAAAGAATTTGTTGCAGTCTGCTTTGAATGTCAATCACTTTTACAAGCTAGATCACAGCAGTCTATAAGAATCATCGTGCATGAATGTGATCAAGAGCAAAAAGTGATTGTAAAGGTTACATTGTAAATGCATTATGGAAAACATATTAATTTTGCTGTATTGTGAAAAGGGGAGCATAGATGCCTTGGCCGTCAATCTTAGAGGGTGCCATACAGACAAAACGTGCTTACGTCACTTTTTAAGACCAAATAAACTGAAGGGGTGAAAAAAATCCTACCATGCCCTAGGTGCCATTTACCTTCACTAAGCCACTGATGAAGACTGGGGGATCATAATTATGTCCCCAGCATCACTTATCCTTACTGTGCCACTATTGTTTAATAACTTTGACTTCCACCAATAATGGAATAACCAATAACATCATCAGCAATAATGGAATGTCAAAGGAAAAAACAAATACAGAGGCCAAAAATATTTTTTTTTGGTTCTACGTATATTACCAGTGGATTGTCTGTTTTAAATATATATTTATCTCATGAATTCAAGTCAGTTACCTGAAATGCCAGATAAATTCAAACCTCATCAGATTTAAAATTACTCTGTATAGGAAAATTTATACTATCATTAACTTTTTAAATTGACCACAGATGGGAAACTTTTTTTAAAAATTGTAATCAAGCACATAATTTGACATTTAACTCAAACACTTTGAGCTCTGTTGATTTAGCCATTTGAGAATCAGACAACGCAATCCGATTCCTTTTGTTCAGTGCTTAATAGTGCCAGCTACATGATCAGCAGAGTTGGACTAACTGCACATTTTATAGATGCAAATATTTTCTGATAATGTTCAATGCGATTGTAGGTAATCGAAATTTTTGCTGTCATAAGCCTCATATTTTTGTTACAGAATAGTAATTATTTTCACTAGCCATAACTTTACAAAGACAGGATATGCACCATATAATGAATTATATGCATGAAATTCAGAAAAGCCATTGGGTAGCAATAAATAGCACACCACTTTTCGACTGCATTTTGTTCAGAACAATCATGAAACAGTTAGTAGAATAATGATTAAAAGCTACTAATAATCATTCTATTTCAATCAAAATTTAAATCCTTTATGATGTGCATAATTTGCTTCAGGTTTCTCTGGGTAATTAATTCTAAAATGCACACTTACAAAATCCACCAAAAAGCAAAAATCAATGAGAAAGAAAACACTCGTCAGTTGTTTTGAAAATTTTTTATTGGAGCAATGGACAGTTCATAGCAACAATTGTATTTGCTTGTGATTTCTACAAAACTACACACAAGCTAGTACAAAAAAACTGTAACAAGTCTAAGGACAATTTGTAAAATCTTATTCCATTTTGGCAGCAGCTAGGCTACATGAAATTAGTGTATGTCACATGATTAAATTTATTAATCTATATATTCCTTTTGTATATATTATTTTAACCTCATCTCCAAGATGCGTGATTCCAGCAAATATAAAAAAATTTACATTGAAACTTAAGCATATGAATGAAAGAAAATACAATACATTATACAAAATTAAATAAAAATGTAATGGCATTTCAATTTTTGTATTAGAAGTTCACAACACACATTACATAATATGTACTTAATAATACTGAAAATAAGATAGAATTGCCAACTTAATTGGATTTTGGCATCATTCATAAACTATAAAAGTGGATATGAAGCATGCAAGTGCTTTTTATAAATTATTGCTATAAAAACCACTATAAATGAAATATATTCATTACTCTGAAATGTAGACAAAGTCATCACTTATAACAAATCTGAAAAGGGAATCTTATTGTGTATATGATAATAATCTAAATTTTAAACATAGAGATTTTGACATTCAATAGAAGTTTCTTGATAATTCATTACTAATAAACAAATAACGAAGTAGAAATTAAGGAATAACCAATAAAACTTTTTCCAAGATATACAGATGAACCAATTTTTTTCTATTAAAAAGATTTACTTATGAATTTAAATCAGTAATGAAAAATTGTCTTAGATGGAGGGTTACGTTATATCAAGCATGCTCTTCACAAAAAATAATTCTAAATTAATTAAACCAATCTCTTGCATAGAAACTGAAATTATTTTTTCCTATTTCAATACTTCAGTAACTAAATAATAAATTGACCATTATAAAAAATTTCATCCACAGTAACTTAAAGATTTTGGAAGAATTAGTTAACAACATGATTTTAGTCCCACGGTTAAACATCAAAAAACCTTTTTCAAGGCTAATAAAAAAAATCAACATTGTATAAAACAAAATAAAAGTAACAAAATGTATGCACTAACAAAAATATAAATTAAGTAGATGAAACCGAGATTCTAGAATACTCAACAAAGATCCATGTAAAATAAAATTCTAGTTGCTATGTGCAACTGAAGCATGGATTTAAAAAGCAACATGGATATGAGTAATACGATTAAACAGTTGGCTTATTCACTAACACCAAGTATACAAACATATACATTGCTTTTTCTTGGCAAAAACACATTCAAACATCGGCACATAAAGCATTTCAATACAGTGCTTAAAGAATAAAAGTTGGAAGATAAAGAAAATTAAGTATTTATGGGATTCTAAAATGGCAAAACAAACAAATCAAATGGAAGACTTTGATTTTGTTGTTAAAAATTCTTGTTCACATAAAAGACACAGAACAAAAAAACAAATACTTTTATACAAAATTGACTAGAAATGCAACAACCAACAATTAGCTGGGAGAATCGATAACTTCAGTAAACACAACAAATTCACACTCAAAAACCCTTTTACTTTCAACACGCACTATCACACATTTATAATAGTAATGCTATATTTTATGGAATGTGTGAAAAAATACCGTAAAAATTATACTGGAGTAGGAGAGGTGTTACCTTGCAGCAAGGGAAATTTCAGAAATATTATGCAAAGTTTTATTTCAAAATCTAATAAATCAAAGAATGTACTATCTCATTAACATTATCAAAGATTTGGGTAAATAAACTAAAAAAAATATTATTTATAATGATATCTAGTTTATTTGAGTTGATAATCATGATAGAAATAACTGTATGAAATTGGATATGTTTTGATGTGTACTTCAGTTCCAGGTGTTTTATTCTGCACGGAGTTGCATTACAGAAGAATTCAAAACAAACGTTTACAGCAGAGACCCTTGATTTATCAATTAAAATATTTATAATAAAATAAATAAACTATTGCAGTTTTGTTTCCAAATTAATACAGATAACACAAATTTGAATGAACACAAATCTTAAAATTTGAACAATAAGCATTCATGATTAAAATTACATATGCAAGGTTTCTGAGAAAGGTTTTGACCTTGACAATTTCAAGCATAACAAAAGTCGCTCCACAATAGTTATGTTTTTTTTAATCAGGCAGAAATTTAATTTAAAATTACTATAGCATGCCTTTAATGAAATAAAACTTTGATTTAGGTATGAAATGTCTTATACTTTAAACTGGATTTGAAAAGACAAAATCCAAATTTGGGAGAAATAGTGAAATAAATACGAGGCCAATTTAATATTACGTATTTAAATCTCATATTAAAGCAAATATAGACAAAAAATTAACAACAACAACAAAAAGTTAGTAAAAAAACCCCCACTTATTAGTCTAAGTTAAAATACATAGCATCGTATATTAAAGACTGGAATGTAATAATTCAAGCAATACTTCTGGCAAATTTATGTACCTACAAAATCAGCTGCCAAACATTAATTCTTGTATTAATTACCGACTGAATTTATTCAAAAACTTCAACCTCTATTTATACATTATGTAGCCACTCGCATTGCATTTTGATTAGAATGGTTAATTTTTACAACAGAAAATCTCTAATTTGCTTTATCATTATGTGCAGATATATATTAAAAACAGATTAATCTAAACTAAACTACAGTTAATTGCAAATGTTTGGCACTAAGTACATTTTCACAAAATTAGATTACACAGGGAAGGTACACAAACAGTTTAAAATCAGGTATATGAAAAGAGAATCTTCCCAAATAACTATCGCCATAAAGTCAAACTGTGTAAGTACTCTAAAAACATAACAAATGTCAAAATTAGTAAATCACAATTAGGTACATTAAAATATAGCCTGCCAAAACACACAGTGTATATTTAAATAATAGATAAAATGTTATACTTTTTAAGAGCTAACGTCACATAAAATCTACTTCAAAATTACAAAACACTGGACAAATATACATTCAAACTACTACCAGTGAGTATGAACAAAAATGACAATAGCAGAGAACATCTCATTGCGCTTTTAGTAATACTGCTCCACATAAAATTAATCTCTCTCGGCCTTAAGTACAAAAGGGTATTATGTAACAGTGTCAATCTAAAACACTGAAAGTACAAACTCGTTACAAAAGCTTAAGCAAAATGTAAACATATATGCACTGGAAACATTTAAGATATGTGTATCCGACGCATGTCACACCTGCTATGACGGAAGCAAAACAAATCTGATTTATAGTGCGCTAGACAAAAATCATAAGTGTTTAAAATTTAGGTCTATGAAGTATAAGATTTAGAAATAACATTCACGAATGTCGTCGGTGTAACTTAAAAATCTAGAGGTCTATCGGCCGAGCCTTCTTCTTCGCTGCTGTCGTCTTCTTGGTCGTTTTCTGTGGTCTCTACTTTATGATACTGAGCCCTTTTAAGAAGACCTTCTGGAAGGAGGCAGAGAAAAAGAAATTCAGATGAAACCACAATGCTCTTGCCAAAAAATACATATAATGAGAATTTTTCTAATTTACTAAAAAATAATTCATTTATTAAAAAAAATTCATTTCTTTTCTAAATCATGAGAGAATAAGAGGAACTTAAAAAAAGTGACTATAGTAAAACTTCACCAAGTTCTTCACTTTAGTTTGGAACAGAATTTTTGGCCCCATAGACACAATGTTAAAATAACCCCTAGGAACGTCCACTCAAATCCCTCTGACTGTCGGGTTAGCTGCCTGTCCAACTTTAATGAAATGTATTCCTTTCATCTCTCTGACCTTGAACCTTTTATTAAGAGGAAAGAAAGCACAAAAAATTCATACAGCCAAAAACAACACTGGAAATCAAATCGAAACTAGTCACTCCTTTACAACAGACAAAGAAGCTGTCGATATGGATTGCGATCATCAGCAAATGAAACTTTCAGCTCAACAAACTTTAGGAAAATGGATATTATTGACTATACCAGTGGTGTGCAAACTTTTTTCATTTCCGACCCCCTCACTTTGTGTAAAATTTTGTTTAAGACAATTTTTTTTTGGTCAAAAGTTTTCAAAAAGCCTAATATTTTTTATTTTCAAATAAATTTCTTTGAATTTAGCAAGGGGTCGCAACCCACGGTTTGCGCACCACTGGACTATACCTCAACAACTACTGATGAAACGATTAGGGATTTTATTTTTCCCAAATAGTAATAAAAAAAAAAAAAAACCTCCCAGTAAGCTAAAAGATTCAAGCAAAAACAAATTTTATCTTTCAGAAAATCATTGAATAAAGCACTTTTATTTTTAAAGGATTCTTAAAATTCTCTCTGTCAGAAATAATGAATTATGTCTTTATTAACTTAATAATTTAAATACATATTTTTTCTTCCAAACATGAAACCCCTCTAGAATGGCCAATTTTCTTTGGAATAGAAGGTGGCCACTTTAAAGGGGTTTCAATGTAACTGTAAAAAATGCTAAAATAATTCATTCTAAAAATGTTTCTTTGTATAAAAAATATCTTTTTGTTTGCTTTTCAACAATTACAAATACATAAATCATGAACCCACCACAATCAGGTCGTCCACGCCTTCGTGTGTTAGTGAATTCAACACCATGTCTGTCGACACACCAGCAAGTGCCTGATCCTGTATGACACTGAGTGGGCAGATAGTAGCCATCTCCATCACAGACAGGGGTATAACCGCCTACAGAAATAAATATAAGCAATACAAATATATTATTTTAAAGTTAATTATTTAATTCTCGGAAAAAATAATCCAATACATTTTTTCCCTATTTTAGCATTCAGAAGGCAAAAACATGCATAGGAAAAGTGAAAATGATGTTATGAAATAAAACATCCATAAATAAAATATAAAGAAAAACTTCCCTACAGTCAATCTCCCCCCCCCCATGCACAACTGTTAGAATATAGAAGGAAAATTTCTTTTTACAAAACATAAATTGGATGTTTCCACCACAAAATATAGTTACAAAAATCATGCAAATAAATAAAATAAAATAATATATATATTTTTTGTACAGACAGTATTTCCATACTATTACCAACATTTTTAATATATTCTTCTAAAATATTCCATTAAAATAAAATTCACTATAAAATAAAGCATTATTAATTTTTAGACACTAATTTTCAAGAATTTGCAATCCGTTTTTAAATTTTCACAGTACATTTTGAGAGACAATTTTGGGAAGAAAAACAAAAATCTTTTCCAAAATTAAATACACACAATAGTATTAAATACATACCAACTAGCCCTTGAGGGATTCTTCGAAGAGCCGCGGCACAAGGACGTTCTAAAATGATATAAATACAAAAAAAATATCAAAAGACAGAAAACAAAGCATATATATTTTTTTTACATTTAAAGTTTCCCCATTGTAATTTGCTACTGAATCTTTGAATTACTATCATTTGAATGAAATCAATGACAGATAAAATTTTATAATGCAATCAAGCAATTAAGATAAACTAAATTACTATGCTATTAATTACTTTAATATGTTATTGTTAAATACAATTAAATAATAACAAGATTTAACAAAAATCTTTACAACACAAGTTGACAATAAGATAAAAATATTTTTAGCCAACCGCAACTCACGAGATTTGTCGAAACAAGAACACCACTCGAAAGGACTCAAGACTAAATCTCGTTCTACATCGCAGTCTAAAAGATAAGGTCTGAGACAATGTTCTTGGTCATCATTTTCTAAATCATATAGTTCTTGAAGGGACAGCTTCAAATCGCCATCAGTATCCAAATGCTGGAACATCCAACTCACTTCAGGTTTGCAGTCTGGCAGCTGAGCTAGAAGAAAGAAAAATACAATGCACAATATGAAATGCGAGAGAAAATCGGCAATTCATGCCAACATTTTTGATGCTTAACAGTAAATCTAAAAAGCAATTTAATAACTCTTCTTTCGTTTTTAATCTTTTTTCTCAATAAAACAGTTACTGTACGCCAAGTAATGTTCAAAGAATGTCAGAAATGCAGTTTGTTAGGTGCTTTAAAAATTCAGAATAAACAAAGATTTGAGATAGGCACAAATTTTAGGTTAAATCACACATGAAAATCTGCATCAGGCCCGAAAATGCAAATTTAGACTGATGGCAAGTTTTAAGAAAACCACAGGGTTGAGATTGGCAAAAAAGCAAAAAGACTGAAATCCTACGCGAGCAAAAAATCTGTACCATAATTTATACGCGAAAGAAGTAAAACATCAAAACATGCAACATGATGAAAATATTACACTATAATAATTAATAACTTAATTATTTATAATTCAGTACGTATAAATAAGAAAAATAATATGAAACTATTATTAAATCATTCACATTAAAAGTTAACAAACAAGTTTAACACATCATCAGGTGCATCAGAGAATACAAAATTAGACATTAAAACATATTTACCACCTGCACATCATTGAGATGCAACATTCACCCAACAGAAGTCTGAGAAGAATTATATTTAATGGCCTTTTAAAAGTTAGCTCAAAAATAAATAAAAATAAGGACAAATAATTTCTTTTGCTTCATGCAATTGTGTAAAGTGTATTAGCTCTTTATAAATTATAATAATGTATCATATACTGAATTCTGTTTTATTTCTTTTATTTTTATACTTTTTTGCAAAAGTAACGGCACAATGATTTTGCACCTTATAAAGTGAGAGGGGTTGAGAAATTGTACAGTTACTATGACAGATTCATTTAGCATTACTGTTATTTGAAGCATTTCCTTAATTGTTAAATACGAGGTTTTCTTCCGTTTTTTTTTTATTTGTGTGGCTTTTGTTGGTAACAGATTTGGAGGGCTCCAATCTTTGACAGATTTTTCTTCACTAAAGGATGTGTTTTCATCCTCTGCAAGTTTATTTTCAGTAGAGGCTAAAGTTTTTGCACAGTCTTCATTAGTATCTCTTTGTTTAATTACTGGCATAGTTGTCGGGACTACATTATCTCTAGAATGCCTAGGTAAATCATCGATTTTATTTTTTATTTTGAGAAGATTTTTTTTGTCTTATTCTTTGCGTTTTTGCTGCATTTGCACACAGCTTTTTAGTTGCCTCTTTAGACAGGATTTTTTTTATGTATTTTTTTTATTTCTTCATCTTGGTACGCCATAAAAGATGACCTTAAGTTTTCAACTAATTTTTTTTTCAAAATGTTCATGCATTTTTTTTTTTTTTTTTTGCAAAATATGCCAGAGGTTTTGTTTCCTGCAAAAAGGTGGTACTTAATACTTTGAAAGGCACTGAATGTTGGAATGTTCATCCTTGTAGAGCTTGAGATATAATGTTGATTCGTCAGTAGAAGATGAATCAGCTAGTTTCCTAGCTGGTTGAGTTAAGCCGCACTATTGAGCATATTTTCCCAGAATTCTCTGCAAGGGAAAAAAAATCTGAAATCCGGGAGAGAGAGAAAAAACCCCCCCCCGGAATTTTGAGAGGGGGAAAAAACAAACAAAAAAAAAAAAAAAAAAACGGAATTTCTCCAACATAACAAAAAAAAGCGGATATTCGCGAAAAAGCGGAAGAATCTCATCCCTGAAACCATGATCAACCAAATGCAGTCACACCATATTCATGCATAAATTGCAATACAACTGAAAATTGTTATATAATGCATACAAGTCAAGGGTAAAGTAAAAATCTGCTAAACACCGCAACTAATTGCTAATATGCAATGTAAATGACTAATTTCTAATCATTTACATTGGATGCTAGCGATTAGCAGGGGTGATTGTGGCTTCATGAAAAAACACATGAAATTTCAGCAGAAAGAATGTGTAGGGAACGGATATGTATTCATTCATTACATCGCAGATTCAACTTTTGCATGCAATTTTTAGTATGCTTTTCCACATAAGAAACTGATTTAATTTATTTTGTCTTAGTTCAAAACACACACGAAAGGAAACCATCAAAATTGATAACAAAACAATACTAAAAATAAAATAACATTTTGTATAAATAACATTAATTAATATATATATATATAAATTCTTATGAAGCCATTCTTAAGTGAGGTAGTTATTCTTAGTTATGGTATGGCATTTTCTAAAAGATTCATTTGGATTGACTCAGCATCATCCAAAGTAAATTTTTTGTAGTATGGATTATAATTTGTATAGTCCGTAGTAGAAGCCGAAATCGAGTAGAAACTACGGAGAATCCGCAGTAGTTTGAGTCTTTGGCACTCTTAAGTTTTTTAAAAAAAAGATTTATCAGAAAATACCGGAATTCTGGAATTAAGGATGAAGAAAATACCGGATTTCCGGTATAGTACCAGAACACAATCACCTCTGGATTAGTGAAGTGTGAGAAAAAAAGTTCTTTCAATTCAAAGGCAATTTCAATTAAAGCAACCAATAAATGGAAACTATATAAAGAATCTAAACATATTTATTAGTGGCTTAGTGAGGGGTGAGAAAAGGCAGATTAGATGTTCCAGGCACCAGTCTATGGAGCACCAGGAGAGCAATATTTTTTGCATATTTTGAAGTCGACGATTCGCATGGGGTGGAGAATAAGTGCTGGGTGCCAATTACCCTCGGAACACCACTGTGCATCATAAGTAGAATTACATTAATCTTACTGTGGCTCAGTCGAAAAGAGCGCCTGCGCGATTGTCCACGCCGGTGGTCAGCCATAACAACAGAAAACCAATCAAGAAGGCGATCTCCCATTGCTTTCAGCTCATTCTCATTGCAACCTATCAGAAAAATAAGACAAAAAAAAAATGTATTTTAAAGCAATTAAAAGGGAAATCAAATACAGGAATGAAAATAACCAATAATTGATTAAATGAATTACCAAAATCATGCACATTATAACAAGAAGCTAATATTTTAAGTCAAGAAAGAAATTATTTGTTTACTTTCTGTAAAATACATTATGTCCAAAGCAAATGCTTTATTTAATTATCCTTACATCTTCTATTTAATGCTTCATGTTTATAGTTATAACTATAAACATAACTTAATTTAGTTTCAATTTTTTGGCATAAAAGCCATGTCTAACTATTTGCGCAAAGCTGAATGTCAAAAGATACAATTATAAATAATAAAAAACTTATCAAAACAAAACGTGTGCACAAAATATCAAATGTTTGAAAAAAAATATTGTCAAGAGATAAAATGATTTATATTTGACTGCATAACTAAATAAGGTTAATTGTAATAAATAATGACTTAAATATAATTTCCTATATTCTTTAGAAGACAAAAACAGTTCTTGCACATAAATGCTTAACTCTACAACTTTCAGCTCAGAGATATTAGCTTTCAAAGAAGATAATATATGTTTCTGTTTATGATAATATGTAATTGAATATTTGCAAAGAATATTTTAACCATGCATTTGTGAGAAATTCCATAATGAAATACGAATTATCTGCTCGGCACCTGCATATTAAAAATGGAGAAAACAGATTCAGCCACTTGGAGGGTTAGCCCAAGATTTAAAGTTGCGAACATAAAGATAGAGAGTGTAAACAAAGTAATACAAAAAATGTAAAATTTCTGTAAATAAAAATTTTATCCAAATAAATATATGTTTGTTTAACATATATTTTTTATTAACCGCTTAACTTAACAGCCCGAGAATACTCGTGCATCGAATTATCGAAATTTTAGTCTTATAAACTAAAATTGAATCATTAATCAGCTTTATAATTTGACACAAAAAATATGCAGGATCCATAAACATCTTAAGTATCCTATGCCTTCTTAGATGAATGAAAATGACAGCCCCTTTCCAAAACAGGAGGGGTCATCTTATTAGATAGCAAGGAAAACTATTCAGTTAAGTGGTTAAGGCAATGCATTAACATATTATCATAACAATTAATGTAGTTTCAAAAGATGGTAAGGACTGGTCTTTTTCATCAAATTCAAAATTCCAATCCCATCTACGAGCTTTGCAAAAAATGCAAAATTTCTAAGACTTATATAAAGCACTCCAAAAATTTTAACATACTTTTTTCAATTATGGGAGTTGAGATTTTGTTGCTTTGATATGACTTGGAAGGTTTTTGCATGGTATCAGTGCTAACAGTTGTAAGATCTCTGGAACAAATAATATGAAAATTAGTAATGATTTAACACAATTAAAGAAGATATTTTTACTTTATAAAAACTATAGTAGAGTCTCCATTATCCACCATAAATAAGTATTTGCTATTTCAGATAATAGGAAAACCAGGGTTGGAATATATTTTATGAAAAATATCAGGTAGTACTTGACAAACTTAATATCTATCAAGATAAGAAATATAAAAGTAATATAACCATTAAAATTAATCTTCTAGACTTGCCTTAACAAAAAAAAGTAAATGTATAAAGTTAAATAGTTTTTAAAAAAAGTTTATGACAATAAGTTGCCTAGCTTCTTCGCATGTCATCTCATGGTAAATCTCACATATATAATCTTTAAGACTCTTTCAAGGCCACTTCAATATCATTCAGTTCAGACTTGCAAGTCATTTAACATCGCTAACCTAACTTGGCTGCTCTTCCAGCTCATTAATTGGAATTACAATCTTTTTCCTTTCTGTCACCATCATAGACAATTATACAGAAAAACACAAAAAAGTTAACAAAAGATGAATAATGATATGCAATACCACAAGTGGTCAACTTGACTTGGCTCCTCCAGCCCTGCTAACTGAAACACCGTATGAGTATCATGCATGTGTATGAAGACAATGCCCTACAAACAGCGAAATAAATGCCTATCTAATGATAATGGAAAATTACTAAGCATACATGTTTCGATCTGCGATTTCGAAGAATTAAGAACAGGTGTCTGATAACACAAGGCTGCTGTATCATTATTTTAAATATCCTATCAACAACACAAGATAAAAAATCTACAGCAAAATACATTTATTTTCTATAATCACATGCCGAATAACTAGTGATGAAAGCTCATTTGCATCATTTAAAATGTAAAAAAAAAATGTTGGCAAGTTATTGAAAAATGAAATCTTAAATTTATTTTCGGCAACAGATCTACAGCTACAATGATCTACATAAAAAAGAAACATTTTGGTGAACATTTCTGTTCCTAATTTACTTTTTGAAATCTGAATTAAGTAGTACTTTTTAAAATGTTTAATTACATGTTAAATAAGCATTGCATGAATTAAAAAGCTGTCAGCTAGAAAAGAAAAAATCACGTTCTACTCCCAGTTAAACAAACTATAAATAACAGGAACATTTATTTTTTTCCTCAAAATAGGACATCTACTAATTTTTACGTAAAATTATGTGTAATCGGGAGAACCCACAGTCCTTCAATTTTTATTTTTTAATGAAAAGAACAGGAACGAACATGTGAAAATAAATAATTTATGTGGTCTTATAATTTTCTATAGAAAAAATTTGCTTAATTGTATTTTGTGTTGATTTCAAATAAAAATGAAATTCCTCACAGGATTTCTTAAAATTTGCATTAGCAATTAACGATGTCTTAAGAAATGCAACTTGCAAATGTGTTTTTTTGCAAGTTCACAATAACTATATCAATAACTATTCAAAAGTTCGTAGGATTCAAATTATTAGTGTCAGAGTGCTTAAATAATTCCACCCAACAACTTTCAGTTGAAATATTCCCAGTGTTCCATTCTGTCATTTTTAGGGATGCAATGTAGCTAGAAATAAGTGCGGCCTAGCGGGTTTCTGACCGACTTGCATATCTGCGAGACGTATTGCGCATGCTCCGTCGTCACCACACTACTATAATATAGGCACTAATGTTGGATTTTTAAAATCCCCCCCCCCTTTATTGAAATTATAACCGTGAGTTGTTCTCTCTTTCTGAAAGCGAGACACTTCGATGTCCCAAAGCTGTGCTTGGGGGACAACAGGATAGGCTACCTAAAAAAGGGATGTGTGATCACATTAATTATGCAGGGAACTTAGGAAATTGTTTCCTCCAGCAATGCACATTATTATTTTTTTTACAGTGCAGCATCAAATCAGAACATCTCAATTATAAAAAAGGAGAAAAGAAAGAAATGTTTTATGTAATTTGCTAACACATAGAAACAGATAAGAGAAACCCAGAAAGTTGACAAATAATTTCTGATATCATGGGATTTTGACAACAACAAAAAACTCCACAACTACCCTCCCTCTTTTTTTCACAATAGAATGAAACAACTTTTTGAAGCAAAGCATTAAAAAAAAAAAAAAAAAAAAAAGGATGAAAGCACATGCATTATAGGAAAAAGCACTGTACAAAAGACTATCTTATTAATAACAATATTCTGATGCGTTTAATCAAGATGAATTGCATCACCCTTCAATTAGTGGCATATATTGTTTTTTTTAAATGTATCCCTGGAGAAAAAAATAAAAAAAAGTTTTATTACATATAGATTTAAATTCAAAAACCAACTGCAACAAGATAGCAGATATGTTTTCCACAACTAATTTCAGCCATAAATTCATTGTGAAAAAAACACCATTAAGAGCATGTATGAACAGTGCTTGAAGTTTGTTCCAGTACAGAAAGATGAAATGTATTCTATCACTCAAATATATTTTTACAGACATGTTTTTCATTTTATATACAGGGGAGTGGGGGCACCTTTCAACAATTTTTAATATAACCTCATTTTTGAAGAAAACCATGAGCATCATTGGTTACAACAGAATCTTAGGCAGCTACTCAGTTTGTTTCAGAGTTTTTGATCATAATTAAAAGTTGAAATTATGCAATTCAACTGAAGCCTAAAATCTGTTGAAACGTGCCCCACCCATGGGGCACGTTTCAACAAATATATAATGACTTGTTTCACTCAAATGAACATAAATTTTATTGAAATATAGCATATGTACAGAAAAATACTGTGATCTAACAAAATTTATCTGGTTTTAAGGTTAACTTAATTTTTCTTGCTTGTTCCAGTCATACTGTGCTACTTTCAGTTTTGATTTAAATAGCCCCATTATTCCGACAGTTCACAAAATCTTTAACCCAATGAATTCCAGCTATATTATTTTTATACCAACTACTTGGAATTCTTGAGCTCAAGCATTTTGAATAATCTTATGCAAACTAATGCACTTGTTTGTAAGTCAGACCATAGTTCGTATTTGAACTTTTAATAATATAATCACAAAGCATGCTTTCTTGATGAGTGGTGAAAACATGTTGACATGCATACTTGGAGCTAAAGCAGTTGGATGAAGTATCCAATGCTATGTTATCATCACGACCAACTGTTTTACTTTCTTTTAAATCTAGAAATTAATGTAAAATAAGGCATTCCATATAAGTCTGCAGCTGTTCTAGCAGACATGCCATCTTGAACTGCTTGCACAGCTTTTGCAATATCTTTTTATTCTGGCTTATTATGCAAGTTCAAACCATCTTGCCCAAGTCTCAAAGTTATTCAATTAAATTAATATTTCCTTAATATGAAGGTTACATTTTAACAGTTGTTGAAATGTGCCCCCGATGTTTGTTGAAAGGTGCCCCATGTGCAGCCATTAAGTTAGTGTTATAACTCTCTTTAGAAAAGGAATTTCTGGTTGCTAATAGTATTGTTATATGCAGAAAATCTTAATTTCAGATTTTACTTAACAGGTCACAAAACAGATCCCATTCCATAGCAAAGCACATGGTTTGAGAAATGGAATGAAGCCTATTGCGAGAAGATTCTCTCTTCTGAAACTAGATCAGCCACCTATCAGCCGCTCAAACAGCATTTCCAGCGGAGAGAAATGCTAACTGTTTAAAGGTGCCCCTCTCTCCCCTATATATATATATGTAATGATTTCAATTTTTCCTAGTTTTAAAAATGCTTCGTAACTTTTAATTTATAAAATTATTTCTACTTAAGCTTTAGTATAAAAATAACTGCCACTGTAACCGGAAGAAGTCCGGATTCAACCACCTCTGGCGAGCGGGACTTTTCCCTTTTTGAAACTAGTATAAAAAGTTGCCACAATGTTGCAACGTTCCCTTTTCCACGATGTAATTCCTTTCCGTTAACTCGCTGCTTTTGAGCGCAAGTTTCATTCATGGCCATGGAGTGAAATTTACTTTTAAAGATATTATTATAACTATTAAGTTCATATATAATGTAGATTATAATCTTTAAAATGGATAAATCGAAACTGGAATAAAGTATTGATGGATCGATGACTGCCTGCTTATTAAAGATGTTTGCTCTGCTCCCCATGTAACGAAACATCTTTATATATATATATCCTCTATTCATTTGCGAGAAAGAAATTTAATAAGGTATTTGTTTATTTTCGTGACTGTTAGTCTTCATTTCGTGATTGTGTTAACATTTGAATAAAAATAAAAACAACAATAACCACAAACATACTAAAATGGGAATGTGAAGGCATCACTTTACATACTTGTTCAAAGCTGAGTGGGAGTTCTTCATTAATTTATTAGTGGAGTGGTTTTTCTTCACAGTCTTTTGATTTAAAACTGGTTTCTTAACAGTGTTCTGGTATTTATTCATGTAACGGTTCCAACGGTCCTTCATTTGCCATTCCTTGGTTTTATCAATGTCATTTTTTATGCCTAATAATAACACAGAAACAAATATTTCAACTCACAGCATATAATTGAAAACTATTTACCAATGCAGGAAGAATAGGCAAAATACTAAATTCAAAATTAAAGTGTTATAGAGAAGCCATAGCATAGAAATGAAGTAGAAAAGGACCATTTGTGTCCTTTAAAAAGTTATTTCACTTATGTTTGGTTTGAAGCAAGGCCTTTTGATAGAGTGGGCTGCACTAGAGCTATGCTTTTCTTTTATTTAGGAATCTTACAATCATGATTACAAATAACTTCCTTTATATGGCGAGCAAAAGGATACAAAAGATTATGATAGAACTTATTTTACAAATTGTGATAGATTTATGAGCTTTTGAAATGGAAGAAGATTGATGGAAAACTCCAATTCCAAGAATCGACTGAATTTGTTTTTGCTGGAAAGGATAAAAACTACTAGGTCATGGATAGATCATCAGAAGAAGACCAGGAGTTATTAGGTTTAGCTAATCATAACATAAATTAGCTAATTATACGATAAAAATAATTTATGACAGCTGGACCAAAATAATAAGCACTTGTCACTGTTACTTTTAAAGAATTGATAGTTATACATTGAGTCAATTCTCTACAAATGTTATTACGTAATTATTTTAGAAATGTTATAATTGCTTTTAATGAATATTATACATACATATTATACATGTATGAGCAAATATCGACGAAGATACTTTTACTTAGTTTGTCCTTGTTTATGTAAATGAAAAAAAGCATTACAGGAACTCAATTAGTTACAAATTTTACCAATCCTAAAAAAAGAGGTAGCTAATTCTTAGAGACATTATTTTTCATCATAGAAGTTTCATTTATGGCTAGAATTAAGTTAATCAATAAAGAATGCAATTTCATTTTTTCCCTTTAAATAATGTCAATTATAGAAAATAAATAAAAGAAAAAAATTTGGTATTTTCAACAACAATTAAAAACCAAATAATAGAAAGTAGAGAATAGAACAAAGCAAGAAAGCATCGATTTAAAAAAAAAAAAATCAAAATTTGCAAAAACATACTAGCAATTTCAAATGGAAAATCGATCAAAAGAAAGAAATGGAGAAAGTTAAACAAAATAATTGTAAAGAAAATAAATATTAAAAGAATAAATGTATCTAAGGAAATTTTCCTTACTCTCTATCAGTTTGAAAACAACATTTTAAATAAAGCAACAAGATAAAACATGAAACAAATACAAACCATCTTAAGCCTTTCAAAATCAAAAAATTGAATTCTGGAAATTCTAGAAATATCATGCGGGTCATTCCATGTTAAATCAACACAGTTTTTGAACAAAATTTACCTCACCATCTAAGATTTTCATGAAATTTGGCAGAGATGTACTATTGATATACACTTGGAAAAATTCCAAATTTCATTTCATTGAGATATATGGACTCCCTTTTGAATTACAGCAATGTAAATTTTCAAAAATTTGCCCCCAAAAACCACAAACGGAAAATTTTTGAATTGCTCTAGGAGCTCTCCTAATTGAGCTGGAGATGTGGGACAGGTGTCATTTTACGGCACTTTTCATGCTCTTTCCAATGGTATTTGTATGCTATAGGTTAGTATACAATTTTTTTGTCAAAATTTAAATTAAAATTTTTTCAAAAAGTACATATTTTAAAATTAATTCCATCAACAGTTTGTATTGTTGTAAATCACCCGGAAAATACAAATTTGGGATGGTAATGGGTTAAATGTTTTAAAAAATTTAAAACTGAAGCTTGTTTTCATTAATTCCCTGCACTGAGCTGAATAATACAGAAAACTAATAGTGAGGTTTATAGAGTGTGTTGATTTGACATGGAATGACCCACATGTCATTTCTTTTCTCTGAATTTAAAAGCACATTTAACACTTTCCTGATTGATCTCAGTATTATGTGATTTTCATGTTTTATATATTTATCAGTTCCATTTTTATCATCATGTTGTGTTACAATGCAAAACACACATCAGTGACAAAACATCTTGAATTATTCAGTGTAATATGGGCTCTTTGGCCTTTGCTTCAAGGCTGCAACATCAGTAACCTCTCAATATTACATACTTTAAGTATATTTGAAGCATTTGTAATCAGAATTTGTCATTATATAGATATTATGACGCATCTTGCTTTAATGTCCTTAATCCATTTAAGAAATACACCACAGGCACTCTTTGTTAGGTCAACAACAACCAAATTAAATAAAATTTTAGTAAAGTAAAAAAAAAGTACATTTTAAGACGTGAAACTGCTACATCAGTGAACTTCTGAATGTTTTGGTGCTAAAACAAAAGTAACATTTGGCACCAACATTAATGCTTGGCGAACACAGCTACAGACTAACAGAAAAGTACCCACTACATTTATAAATCTGTGCATTATCTCACCACATATCTTCACTCAGTTTGAAGTTAAAAAAATAAAATAAACAACTATGCATACAATCGAGTGAGAATCTATTCCAAATCACTTACTTTTACAAGGGCAAAATCCTTTGCAGCTCACTTTAACAGCTGCTTTATGCATGCAATTGCGGAATTCCAGTCGGCACACCGAAGAGTAGGTATGATTATCAGTTCCACAAACAAATTCAGGTTTCAGCACTGGGCAAGGAATGCAGGGATTTTGATTCTCATAAGTAGATGCCTCTTTCCCAGTCTCTCCACCTTTCTCCCAGAACACTTCGTCAGATTTGGATTCTTTTGATTTCGCTTTCTTGTTCGAAGACAACTTCAAAGCATTTCTGTAAGATTAGTCACAATTAATAAAAGCTGCAAGACTGTTACAAAAAAAAGAATAGCTTTTAACAATCAAAAGTATTTTCTTCGTTACAATAGAAAAACGACTCATTATTTTTCTATAAAAACATTATTTAATTAATATTCTTAATATAATTACAAATTTTTAATGCCTAAAATAAACAGACAAGAAATATTTTGCAGATATCACTGCATTACTCAACATATGTTCTATTCCATTTATACATAATATGATACCTATCTTCCCTGTACATGTATGACAAATTTTTTAATTAATAAAGAGTAAGATAATTTAACTTTATCAAAATCATCCACAGTATGTGATAAATTGGAATATATATATACTTTTATGTAATAATGAATATAATAATTTTAAAATGTGTTAAATTAAACACAATATTCAGAATACATAATAAGAAATACTACTTAATCCAGAATGCTAAAAATAAATATAAATTTTTAAGGAAATTATCCAGTCCTTACTCTTTGGCACTTAGCTTTCGTTTGCTAATACAAACAGCAACATCATCATCTTCAACCAAACAAACCTGATGTGGTTTGCATTGTAGGTTTTTGCAAAGATCATCTATGAAAGAATTTAATGTCAGTAGAATTCAGAATGAATAAATTGTCACAATAATTCATCTGTTATATGACTAAATAACGAGTCTTTTATATTTTTATCCAACTAAGAATGGATAACTTGTCACAATGCTTCATTTGTTACAAAACTAAATAACGAGTCTTTTACATTTTTATTGCAATTTAAATTAAATAAAATAATTTGCTTATTTTTTAAGTATTTGCTTTTCTTTCTTTTTTTGGAATATGCCTCTACAGCTACAGAAATGTTTAAATCATAATTTCCTACTGGTATTATGCAAATCTGATAATTACATTTAATTTTTACAATAAATAATATGAAAGCAAATTTTTTAAGAAGTTTTGCTTTAGAAGCGATAATTGAACAGAATCAAAGGGGTATGTATTGAATTTTATGGAGAGATTTTGAATTCCTGTTTTCACTTCCAGTGGATGCAACTTAAATTCTATCACAAGAACTTTATTTTCAAATTTTTTAAGAATATATATATATATTCTAAAATTTCTTTTTTTTCTGCAGATGTTCCAGAAAGACTCCCAGACATCTACTAATGAAGATCTAAAACTTTTTCTTCTGTTCTTTATTTTTCTTTTCAGTTAAATTAAATTGAACCTTCTTATTTAATTATCAATTTCTGAATATTCTAGTAGAAGAAAATAATCAAATGACAAAATTCAAGGCACAAAATGAAAATTCAGCAAAACAACAAAAATAAACCAAAAAATATTTAGATATTATATTAATATTTAATATATGGCAGGAGTGTGGCAAATTTTTAATAACTATAAAATAAGCCTAGATTTTTATACAGATAAAGCAATGACAAAAAAAAAAAAGAAATGATAAAACATGGAAGAATAATTCCAATGCAAGAATATCATCAACAAAACGTAGTTTAAGGCTATAAAAAAATTAACATAACTTACTCTCCGAAACTATTTCTGTTGCTTTCAGAAATGATTTTTCTGGTTCTGCATCGTCCTGCTGTAATAAAAAAAGATATTTTGTAAAGAAAGTAAAAATAATTATGTAAAATTATGCTTCATTATGTTTAATAACTATAAACTTTGATTATTTAATTTGATATCTAGTCTCTTTCCTTCTTCTTGAAGTAAACTCGAATTTATAAGATGAGGATAAAACTTAAAGGAAAAACTCAATGAAGATCAACTATTCCCCTATATTCCATAACACTAAAGCCTCGATGTTTGCAATTCTCTCATACACAGCATTGAAAAACTTTCCCTAAAAAATAAATCAAAATTCAAATCTCTCTCTCCATTAAGCCATCAGAATTATTTTAATTAGTTTAGAATTACAGCAGTAAACTCTTTGGTGGCTGAATCTTCTCTGTAATCTAGTTACATGATACATCCTGCTTTGGGAATATTATGTCATTTTGATTAATCTAAAAGTCCATAGTCCTTTAGATGTTGAAGGGTTTTATGAAATTTCAGTTTTGAATAATAACGATGTGAATGATTTAACAAAATATGATAATTTAAAGCATGAATCTGATTCTCCAAAATCCGACAAGGAGTAGATTTGAATAACCCCTATTTATGATTTGATTATTTTCAAAATTAAATATAGCAATGAATATATAGGAAATCACACAATATTCAAATAAAGGGCAAGTATACATCTTAAAAGAATGCTTGTACAATAACAGACAATAAACAATATGCTTTATCTTAAACATCTATTCTCTCAGTACTTTATATAAAAATACACTAAAGAAAGCACTTTTATTTAAGTTTAATTCCTTTGTAATAAAAGAATTTGCTACAAATAGCATGGCAAATATACAGATATTGATGCAAATAAAAAAGTTTTTCCATTGTATTTTGAAATGTTATTCCTCCAACAGAAATAATAATTCACAAATTACACATAATTATCAATCAAATCTAAATACATAAAATGGCCATTAACTACAAAGAAAAAAATCACTACTTTCATAAGGAATTAAAATTTTTAGCCTCTTTGTCAGCCCCCCCCCCCACAGAAAAAAAATCCAGTTTTTTTCGAATCCTTGCTACTCATGACCCTTGAAAACGTGGGTAGACACATTCACCATTTTGAGTTAAGTGTTTTTACCTTGTTCCCCAGTGGCAGAATACTTTTCAATAATCTGTAACGGAGGTTGGGTCTCTTAAAAATAGTCTGCAGAATAGTGTGGGACTATAAATATTTTGCTTTCTTTTTTCAAATACTTATATCAACTTACAACTATTAAAATATGATAAATATAAATTAAAAACCATATAACATCTATAATATTTGTATAATATAATCGTATAAATTAATAAACAAAAGCATATGAAGATTAATCTTTTCTTTGGGAAGATAATTAACAATAATGAAGTGTCAAGTTGTTTCAGAAGTAATATTAAGCTTACTATACAAATACCTAGGCAGAAAATAATAATTGAGTAATTTTCTGTTTTAAACACAGCACTTGGTGTCTTTCTGTTTTGGTGATTTATTCAAAACAATACATCACTAGCTCATATAAATGAAATATTCTTCAATATGTTAGAAGTTATTTAAAAATTTATGCCTCCTGTTTATTGTAAAAAAAAATTAAGTATGTCAAAAAATGTCTTTCTTGTATGTTTTTAATTTAAAATGCAATAAATAATTGCCTTTTTTACGAAACAAAAACTTTGAAACTTATTCGCACATTTATCCTGATATGCAATTTAATGGTTTGTATGCTAACTGATAAATTGTTCTGCAACTATGCATACATAAAATTTCATAGTATCATTGTTGATTATTTAAAACAAGGAAGAACAGAGCTGTCATCCTTTAAAATTCTTGATACAACTTTTTATTTTATGGAATTTTGCATTTGCACATATGTAGACTGATATACATTGACCTAGATACATTTTGAAAGTCTGTATAATAATGAATTCCATATTTCTTAACTAATACTTAGAACATTTAAAATTGGGGCAATTTTGACTTGAACTCTGTTCCTCATCTTTATCAATTTCAGAATTTGTTCTTTTTTCGCTCCCGTTTTTAAAAAAATGATTGAATTGCAGCCGTAGAGATCGATCGAAACTTTGGAGGTTTATTTTCAGCTGGCGTAAATAATGCGAATCATAATAATGTAGCATCGCAATCAAAACAACGAATTTTATCTATATACACACGAGCGATGAATGCGTTTTATGGAGCACACGAACTCGGCAGTTCACAATCTCCGAAACATAACACGTAGCACCTATAGCCCTGCCTGAAAAATTGAGATGAACCTAGTTAATTAAGATTCCCTGAAAGGAAATTTCAGCTATATACGCAGCCGTCTCAAAGTAAAAACCCCGTGTTAATTCCAGAAACCAAAAGCCCAGTGCTAGAAACGTATCAGAATAAAACGCGTAGAAAACATCGGCCGTGACCAATACCGCTATGAGGCACTTCAAGATCGTAACGAGCGTAATTCAAGATCAAATTACAGTCACTAGGGGAGCCCATTCAGCTTAGGGAAGAAAGAGGGGGGGGGGGATGAGAGGATTGCACATTTTAGCAATG
Organism: Araneus ventricosus; assembly: GCA_013235015.1. Classification (NCBI taxonomy): domain Eukaryota; kingdom Metazoa; phylum Arthropoda; class Arachnida; order Araneae; family Araneidae; genus Araneus; species Araneus ventricosus. The sequence continues at coordinate 17,498 of BGPR01013598.1, read as the reverse complement.
TGCGTTATATAATAATTGTTAAGTTCTTTTGAAAGTGTGTTTAATAACTTTGATATTTTCATGATGGGATTTATTTTATGAGCACATGACAAACCTCATTACAAAATAGTCTGCAGACACTGTCCAAAATCTGCGACATACGACGCAGCGTCGCGGTGATTCTGCCACTGGGCCTTGTTCTATTCTACTATTTTTCTGTAATCAACAAATGTCTCACATCTACTAACAATTTATTGATCCTAAAAAGATGCTAACAAAATTATTTCCAAAAGGTTTTTATTAAAAATATAAGAATTAACATCAATAAAACATTTTCAATCTGCAGCAAAATGGTACAAATATTATAGAAAATGAAATAATTTTAGAACTTACTTGAACCTGTTTATCATCAAATTCAAAATCCCAAGTATGAGCAGATGGCTCATAAGATCCATTTGGACTTTTCCAGTCTAGAGAATCTTTTGGATCCTTCTTTGAGATGGCAGAGAAAACATGACAAGTATGAAGAAGTAACAGAAAAACAGCAAGAGACACCTTGCAACAGTACATTTTTCTTTACCTGGTGAATAATTAGACAGTTAATAAATTGGAAATACAAAATTAGACTTAAATCAATCTTTGACAAGAGAGGATTAGATCGAAACAGTATTAGAAAGAATAAAATAATAACAAAATTATTATCAAAAGTATTGGAAAGAACAAAATTTTAAGATGCCTATCACATTTCTGATGAATTTTTGTTACAAAATAAGAATTTAATTTTCTTTAACAGTGTAAGTGGTTGTATATATCCCTTAAAATAAATAGATCCCTAAGTTTCACATTGCTTTCTTTTCTTATTATTATCTTATTTCTTTTATATTTAGAAATTTTATTTTCAAATTAATTATGTGTTCAGAAATAAGAAGACACGGATTTGGGAGATTTATGGTTTGTAAGGGTCGCAAGTATTGCAGAATGGGTATTTAAATTAATACATTTTTGTATTCATAAGTAATTATCTTACAAATCTTTCTAAAGATAAATGGTCCAGAAAAAGAAATTCAGTTACTTAATATCTACTAAGGAAGTTAAAAATAATTTATAATTAAAAACAGGTTTATCTACAAGGTTCCAGGAAATAAATATTAAGTAAACTTTAAAAAATAGCAAGACATATTAATATAATTAACACCCAAAGAAAAAATTATAACTTATAAGTTTCATTAAATTGCTGCTTTGAAAGTAAAATAACCAATAACAAGAAAAGGAAAATAAAATTAATGAAATCAAAACTTCTTTCAGAATTTCAATCAATTTCAGTAGAATGTTAAAAAATAGGATAATATGGAGTGCTTGTATACAAAAAAAAATTGGTTAATTAATAAAAATACTTAATAGTTTATTAATAAAAAACACTTTGAATTTACATATTATTAAAGAAACACCTTAAAAAATGAAATAAAACAATGCTAATGAAGAAGCAACAATCAAAGTAAAAAAATATTTCAATACCCAAAATCAATAATTTTAAAAGAATATAAATTGTTGTATTAAACATAAATTATGTAATGCTAAACAAATTTACTTCCATGCAATTCTAATCTTAAAAAAGTTGTAGCAAAATCTTCAAAGAGAAGGAAATGAAATAATGCACCCTCTTTCATTTACTGTAAATTTCTAGACATTCAGAAAGAAATCAATAAGAAAAAAAATCTGAATATAATTTTATACTATAAATACATACAGCATAGAGACAAGTCATTTAATACCTACTTAATTTATCGTAAAAATAATTAAATTTGTACATGGAATTACATGCAAAAATAGATGAAATAATTACTTCACAATTTTATTACTTTCCTGCAATTAGTTTCGGTTTCCTTTGCAAATTGACAATAAAATGATATAGCAAAGTAAAAAGAAATCAAACAAGAAAAGAATACGATAACAAAAGATATATAATTTTTGAAGACTGCATCACTATCTAGTAATCTTTTTTCGGTCATGCATCTATTTATTGATTATGTATATTTTATTTGATAATATAAAGTAATAAGCAATTATATAACTGACTGAAAGAAGGAGATAAAACAATGTTATAGCTTAAGGAATTTATGAATTCTAATTCAGCTTACCAGTTCAATGTACGATTTCAATATTAATAATACGAACACTTAAAACAAATGTATTGATTTTCAGTCTTCGATTCCTGACCCGCAAAAGCAGAATTAAATAATTCTGCGCAATCTGAAAATATTTATGTTTTTAAAAAATTATTGAGAAAACCATCACACAAAGTTCAATTTATTTGTAAACAATATTGAAAGCCAATTTAACTCTTCAGTGCCAGAGTAATACATAGCACTGCATTATGGCTATGATAATCTTCTATATTTCCTGCAGACATGAAGAGAGTTTGCGCGTTTGTAATCACAGTTGTGTGTACGCATAGGAATAACTCCAACGTCTGATTGGCTATTGAGAATTTTTATGTGGCTCCAATGGAAGTTCAGGTTTATGCGAAAACCATCTAGTTAGCAAAGTAGATAGAGATATAGTACTTCTTTCTTACAGTAAAGAATTTAGACTGGTTCATTTGTTCGGTAGTGTCTTCCGAACATTCATTCTGTTTGTTAAATAAACTTTGAGTTTAGACATCTTTAAACCATTGAAAAGAAGACAGATTAAAATGAAAGAAACAAGTCACGATGTCCCGATCTTAAGTAGTAACTTGATTCCATCCAGTCAGTTCTCAGTTGACAAGGAATTTGATATTATATTATTTGATGGGATTTATAGCAACAGGCGAAGACAAGGAAGCACCGGCAAATGCATCGTGCTCTGCAAACATTCAATCGGATTTCGTATGCATGGAAAGATTGTTACAATACTTTTTATGGAATGATCTAATCGTCGTTTTGGAACGAACTATACTTTGTCTAATTTGGAACTAGGGGATAACAGCCTTTCGGGTCTATTCTGGTACCCCCGGTTGGGTTGGGAGACGTCACTTTTTCCGCACGTTAACAACGGGAAAAGTGACGTCTCCGGGGTACCAGAATAGACCCCATACACTCACTTTGGTAGAATCGGATCTCAATCCTTCTACCCCTTTTCTGCCACCAAACCACCACTTTCAATCAACGAAAGGATGACTTTTCATGGTTATCGGAATTAAGTATATTTCTGCTAGAGTTTGGGAATTTTCCAGAGAACTGTACCTAATGCTATGAGTTCAAACCTGGAATATAAAAGTAAAAAAAGCAAGTGAAAGTAATCCATGAGTTCCATTCATTTCCTCCGAAACCCCTTTAATTAAAATTTATGTGAAAGTGCGAAGAATTCTTGAAGGAAGTGAAACAAGAAGGCAAAATTTCTTGCACCTGTTTACTTATTTCCGCTGGTTTTATAATGATGAATCCAGTGGTATCTCATGCAACTGCTTGATAAAGTCTCGGCTACGGGACCTGAGGGTTCCAAGTTCGAAATCCGATTCCACTGAAGATCTGCCGTGAATAGGGACCTGTTGCACGTTAAATCGTACGTAGGAGGCTAAACGTCTTCTCGCTGCTGTGGTGCCTAGAACTCACTCCTCCCCGGCCCATCCCTTAAAATTCCAAGGTCTTTCTTGTTGTTTCAAAACGGGACGTTAATATAGCTAAACTAAACTCACACAGTTACTAAATGATGGAACTTAATGATTGAATGATAAGTCTGAGGCCTTTTTAACTTGAAAGAACCGCATTTCACTTACATCAATCATAAATCAACCCTTTGCAACTGTTTATGGAACTGCCGTGCATCGTATGATTTTTTTTTTGTCTAGATGAGCAATTATTTTGATTCTGTGCTAATTTTGATTTTTTTTCAAGATCATGTTGGAAACCGTATTAAGCAGAAATAAAACTTTACGGACTAATTTATGCTTCAAGAAATCTTTTTCTCTCTTCTTGGAAAAAAAGAAGAAGAAATAAGAAATAAAGAATACAAAATGTTCTTACAGCAGTGATCGAATTATGCATTTAATGGCTTGTTGCTGTTGTTGCAATATAATGAAAATCTACTTTCACCAATATTGTTTATAGTTTATTTAATAATAAGTTCTTCATAACCAAAAGCTTATCACGACCAGAGGCTTTTTAAAAAAAAGAAATTGCGAATCATGACATTACATCTTGACAGCTTTAAAATGGGATACGGGAATATATCGAATATAATAATTACGGGAATATATCACGCCGAATTCTAAAACGAATTTGGTGTTGTGAAAACACTGAAAATGTTTAGATTTGCCAGATTATAGAATATTACTTAGCAAACATAATTCATCTTAATTTAAAATATTTCATTAAAAACACAAATTAATGCATTTAACTAACTTTCAATTGTTTATAGCTGATTAATACTTTACTCTCCTATTTTCTTTTTCTATTAATCTACAGATGGAGTGAAACACTCTGACGGGAAAAATTAAAGGAACAACTGTAAAGATTCATGTGACTTGAATGATTTTGAGCTTAAGAACTTAAAACATGTAAAAATTTTTTGTTTTGTTGTGCTTCACATAGCTTCAAAATGCGGAATTACCTAATTCCACAAAAAATAAATTTAAATAAGAAAATAGGAAATGTGATATTAGGTGATGGGATTGATAAAAGTAGGCAAAGCGAAACCTCTATACAGCGGCCGCTCTCCGTTTCAAGGAAAACTGACCGCTCAGAGGCGCGGCCGCGCAAAAGGAATGGAATTTTCATGTTCGGAAATACAAAATACGTACTTAAATAAACTCTAATTCGTTATTTCTGATAAGGTGAATTTTAAGAATAATATAAAGAAAACAAAATTTTTTTTAACAAAAAAAAATGTTTCTGCTTGGGACTTTCAGCTTTTTCAGATATAACTTTTTTTCAGTTTTGTTTTTTTAATTGGAAAAATAAATCCTGATCGTTTCATCGGCATTACTGATGAATGGGTAATAATATCATCTATCTGCCCTGCAGTTTGTTGAGCTGAAAGTTTCATTTGCTGATGGTCGCCACCCACAGCAGCGGCTCTTTGTCAGAGTACGAATGAGCGCCTGAAAGGCAGAAATGAACTCTTAAACGCCCAACCCCGGTAGAGACCGAAGTCCACTTTTCTCTTCACATTTGGGAAAGAAATGATTAATTTCGATCTGATTTCCGGTGTTGTCTTTGAGAGTATTAATTTCCCTCTTCTGTTTTTCCCTTTCTTTTCTCTTAAAGAAAGGATTTCACTGAAGTTGAAAGGGTGACCAACATGGCCGCTTAGAGGAGTTTAAGTGGCCATTCCTAAAGGCTATTTTAACATCGTATCTATGGGTGAAAAATTCCGTGCCAAACAAAAATGGTCGTTAAGTGGGGTAACCGCTTATCTGGTCGGTTGCTTTATGGTGGATTATTATCTATACTTATAAAAGGCAATGTTTGTGTGTGTGCGTGCCTGCGTGCGATGTCCAGACGAATCTATCGCACTTACAACTTTGAAATTTCACACACAGGTAGTCCTAACGGTGACGGAATGCACCTCGAAGCCGAAATTTTAAAATTTAATCTAGAAATATTTTTATTTAATGTTTTGTGTTGTTTTGGTTGATTTTTCGCACTAATTTCTCAATAGAATGGTTTCGAATAAGTGTACGACAAAAATTGACACACCATCGGAAAGAGCGTGCGATTTCCGTTCTAATGAAGTTAGTTTTGAATTTCTAACGCAATTTACTGAATTTTCAAAAAAAAATTTAAAAATAGTCGGTTAAGCCTAATAAACTTTGTTTAGAATTACATTTTCTTGCATCGGCCGTTCTAATTTTGTTATCAATTTGAAATTTGTTGAAGTAATAAACATAACGTTTCTCCGTGATTTAAGACAAGAATGGTTAAAATTGAACAGTTGGTTGAATTTTAATTATTTTTTTTCTGAAGTGTTAAAAAAGTTTCGCCTCAAAATTCTCTTTTCGGTTCTTCAATCGGTTCTAATCAAGGTCGCGTGACGTATTTTCCTAACATGCATTTCGTCTAAATCACATGACGACATAACCCCTTTGCTTCGCATCGACAGATAATTCTTTTAATTTGTTTGTTTTTATACTGTTTGACAGTTGAGTATACGGCTGATATGAAAAAAAAAAAGAATTTGGAAGCGCTTCTAGGAGGGTGCCATTTTTTTTTGTCTTGACCGAATCAAATCGGCTATAGTTCTAGACCGTCTTTTGATGGTAATTTTTTCCTTCTTTTTTGATTACGGATTGAAAAGAACTTTGGAATGAATAGGGGATAATAGCTTTTGTAGTTGAAAATCCCAAAAAATCCTTTTTCAAATCAAATCAAACGGCTGATATCTTTAGTTAGAGAAGACTAGAAAAAATGAAATATGATTTCAAGGAGCTATTTACATAATATGGCTTAAAAGCTTAAATCTGAAGTGAAAGATTTTATCTCTCTTTTTCTTTTCTTCTTTGATTCATTTGGATATATTTAAATACTGTAGAAATTATGTTTGTCTGTATCTTTCGAGGCGTACTGTTCCATTTGAAATCGTTTAAGATTTCATTCGGTTTTCATTCTTTAACATTTTACCTGGTTTATAAGAATCAATCTTTTAAATCCTAAAAAAAACTTTTTCGAAAATATCGGTTTATTTTTTACTCTGTACTGTCAAATGTCATTATCGAGAAGAAAAATAAGCGGGGAAACCAATAATTTGTATCTTTTGTTTTGATTTTGATTTCAAAACTTTTTCGTGTCATTGTGGGCGGGTTTTTTTTCCATTTTGCTGAAGTCCTGATTCCACGGGCAACGCCGTGAGCGTACTGCTAGTTATTTATAATAATAAGCAAGGGTGCCCGTTAAGATAAGTTTCACTGTATTAAAAATTTTTAGAGATAAATCGGAAAAATTAATTAGATGTGTGGTCATCCCTGACAAGCTTTCCATCAGTTTTTCATGTTGGATGTTAGACAAAATAGGAGTGCCTGCGGTAAAGGGTAGTCTCGATGAATAGCGCTTCGAAACTCTTGGAAGGTGCTAGGTGGGGGCTGCAATCATGAAAGTCAGCATCCTACACATGTTCTGTAAGATTTAACATATATTTAACTTAACATATGATATGATGTAGTTTAATGGATCCATTTACCAAAATAATAAGTTATCTCTCTCTTATATTAGATAACTAGCAGTACCCGCACGGCGTTGCCCTTGGCATCATTACTTCAACAAAACGTGAAAAAGCACACTTGCAATTACATTAATGAAAGTTTTGAAAACGAAATCAAAACAGAAAAATATATATTATTGACTTTGCCCGTTTCCTTTTCCTCTCGACAATGACATTTGAACTGTAGGAAAACAGTACCGAGTAAGTTAATCCAAAACAGTATTAAGAAATTACAATGTGAAATTCATTAGACCGCAAGCAAAGAATGCGAGGCGAAGAAATATGTTAAGAGACGCCTGAAAATAATAATCGAAGTTATTGAGTAAATAAATCATCCGAATAAATCATCTCCGCGCAGAACGCGAAAATATATGACGTCACCTGCCGCGAGGAAGATGACGCGCCAGTCAAACGGATTGTAGAAATGCATGCTGAGAACTGAAAGTAACCTTGGAGTCAAAAGCTTCTATTCTGCGAGAGAAAATGTTTGAATGGATCAATAAAAATATATTTATCCTTTGTTATAATATCGTAGAAGAAAGATATTTTAATCGTTCTTGTTTTAAAACAGGGATAAATATTCCAGTTATTACCTCAAAAAAATTGGAAATGATAGCGTTATTAGAACGTCGGATACGAGAAAATAAGAATTGAAAGTTAAAAGTTTGATTTTGCACAAATGTCGTAAGCATCAGCATTGGGATTTTATGGTTGGAAATACATGCACGAACAGTTATCAGCACATGAGAAATCTCCAAATCATATGAACGGTTACCAGTTTTGCGTGGAGTTTCGTAAAAGAATAATATTAGAAAGGACTATAAATTCTGAAAATCAGAAAAAAAAATTAAAGGTTGGACATTGGAGAAAGTGTTCAAACGTTTAGTATTCGTGGTTGTGTTTCCAAAAGAAAAATAGAGAAAAGAAAGATGTACTATATGACAAAAACAGAGGAAACTTTTTAAAGCTACTTGCATTAATTGGAAAATTTTGCGTCGTTAATGCTAACCATTTGAGAAGAACAACGTCTAATGAATCATATTATATTCATTACTGAGAAAAAACTATCAAAAATGAATTCATAGGGCTACTTGGATCCAAAATCGAAGAACACATTTTGAAGCAAGTTTCAAAGTTGGCATATTACTCCATAATTTTAGACTGCACACTGGACTTAAGTCACGTTGGGCTGATGACATCTTAATATAAATAAAAGTCATTGTGGGTATGTGGGTATGTATGTGGGTATGTGGCTATGTTCCACATCTCCTCCTAAACCAATGGGCGGTTTTCAACCAAATTTTGTACACTTATTATTTAAGACAAGGGGAAGACACTTATGAACTTTTCTACGTCCAAAAGTTAATTAAACAGGCAGTTAATTAGAAATTAACCGAAACCGTTTTTCCGCCGTAACTTCGGAGCAAATTGTCTGACAAAACATATTTTTATACCATCTTAAAGTTCAAAGTTTTACCCTTTCAATGATACCAATTTTATTTCTGTAACATTTTCCCTTCGATTGTTATTAATTTTTAAAAGTTCAGACAACAATTAAATAATTAACAAAGCCCATTGACTCAGCGATTCTCGATGAAGATTATTTTATTTTTCAATCAACTGTCACGTGATCCTTCAGGAATGCGAAAACATGTGGAATAAATTATTTTTAAAATCAACTATCACGTAATCATTCTTTCCGCTGTAACTTCGGAACAAATTGTCCGATAAAAATTATTTTTATACCATCTTAACGTCCAAAAATTTACCTTTTCAGTGATATCAATTTTATTTCTGTGACATTTTTCTTCAATTTTTATTAATTTTTTAAAGTTTAATAACATTTAATTTATTTTTTTTCAGACGATTTTGAAAGAACGCAAATTTATAGCTACTCCGTTGCTTGGCAACGGTTAGACTTTGAACTAATTTACCTTTATTTAAAAAAATTTGCTTATTTTTATGAATATCTATAATATAAAGCAGAAAATGCATGTATTTGTCTGTCTGTCTGTCGGCCGGTCACAAGAACTCCTCCTAAACGGTGAACGGTAGCGACATGAAATTTACACACGACATTCTAGAGCATATTTCTAGGTCAAAGGTGCTATTTTTAACTTTCAGAATTAATTAGTTCTTAAGGTATTTAATTAAATAACGAACATTAGCCTCTTTTAAGCCTAATGCTTAGCCGTTTTTTGCCAATAACTTCTGAAACATTTATTAGACAACAATTATTTTTATGCCAAATTAAAGAGCAGAAAATTATCTTTCTAAAGATGATAATTCCTTTGCGATGAAGTGTTTTCTCTGATTGTTATAAAGGTTTAAAAAATATTTTTAACGTAATTTCTAACAATACTTTTTATTCTGATAGAAGTAAATTCAAGCCAAATTACTGTTTCGCGCGCGGGCTTTGGCAGTGTTAAAGATAATATAAGAAAATATTGCTTTGTTTGACCATAAGACTTTACACTTCCGTTTTCCAGCTGTCGTAGGATTTACAGCTTTTAATACGGTTACACAGTGATCCAATGACGTTAGTGAATTAATCTCTCGATGTTTTGTTTAATTTTCACAGTGAGGTATTACAGAATATCCATCTGTAGATACGGTAATGGGCAATAACAAGTAAAATCATATCCTGTAGAGTTCTTAAACTCCTTAGAATAGTCAGGGGTACCTTCCGACAAGCTGCGATTAAACGTCGGTGTGCCTGAACTATTGATACGTAACCTGGATGTACCGAGACTGCGCAATGGCGCACGGTTACAAATTACATACTTAGGTGAAAACGTCGTGCCAGCTACTGTTATGACTGGCATAGCGAGAGGCGAGAGTTTTTTAATTCCACGCATTCCGATAATACCGAAGAATTTACCATCCCAGTTCAAAAGGTAACATTTCTCTTTAAAATTAGCATATTCCAGGCTCAGGGCCAGACACTCAAAGGAGCAGGCGTACGTTTGGAAAAACCATATTTTTCGCATGGGCAACTATATGTGGAATGTTCACGTGTGTCCAGCCCACAAAAACTCTACATCCATGCAAAAAACGGAAAACAAAAAACGTCGTATACAACAGTGTGTTAGCATAGATAAACAAATTACCTAACTATATCAGCAGATACTCCTGTTTGTCGACCAATTATGTATTATCAACAGTCAAAACTTTTAATTTCCCGTTTCAACATGTAACGAAACATTTACATTCGTGAATTAAAAAAAATAATAATCCAAATTCTTCGCGCACAAAGTCGCGGGTAACAGGTATTTGTTATAAGATTTGTATGGTTTCAGAGTTAAAGTGAACCAAGTCCATGTTTCGCCCATTGGACTTAAGTCGCGTTGGGTTGATTTCATTTGTTATAAGATTTGTATGGTGCATTACAGGTGCAGAACCTTGCATGGAAGAGCACTTTTCGGATTCCATTCCAATCGAGCATTCAATCGGTGATGCTTTAATAGAGAAAATCTTAGTACAGCTGGAAGAGATGAAAAATCCGCTGGAAAATATGCTTGGCCAAAGCTATGATAAACGGTCTAATATGAAAGGAAAAAATCCAGATGTCCAAACAGAATCCCGAACATCAACCCTCGGACATTTTATGTGTGTTTTATGTATTATCCATCCCAGTTCTTATTGAATCTTCACAACGCTATCTGGTCGCTGTGGAATTCCTTAGTATTTTACAGCAAATTTATAACTTCTTTGCATCATAAACTCAACGTTGAACATTCTTGTAGAAACAGGTACCTAGTATAACGGGCAAGCCCTTAAGTCAAACGCGATCACTCTGTTGGAGTTATCGCTAGATAAAACAACTGATGTATTGACCGAAACCTTGTCTTGAGTTTGGCAAAAAAGGTAGAAAGTTTTAAGTTTATTGCTAGTCTTGTCATTTGGCACTCAGTACTCTTTAAGGTCTATGCCATAAGTAAGATAACAAGTACAAGTGAAATAATTTAGCAGGATATATTAAAATTTAAAGTTTGCATTAAACAGAATGCTCACTATTGTTATTATCACTATTGTTTACTTCTTTTTGTATCTTCTTTTTTGTAATTAAATATCAGAAGTAAGATGTTACTGAGTGAAAATATAGATGTGTCTAGTGCTGTAGAAATGATTGACAAAACAAGACAAGCTATGGTAGAAATGAGATCAGGCAAGGTGTTTCAACAGGCTCTGGTTGATGCGCGTGAGCTCTGCAACAGAATTGAGACTGAAGCCAAGACTTGGCGAAGATGGTTTCCAACTTCACCAAGAAATATTAGTTACGTTAATTCTACTACCAGACGAAGTGATCAGCTGTTGGAGATTCTAACTTACTTCAATATGAACAGGGCTGCTGGGAATTTTCGAAATTTCCCAGCGGCTTTGAACATTTTTCTGACTTTCCTAGCAACTGCAGCTGCTGGCGAGAACGTTTTCCCAAACCGAAACATATCAAAACGTATCTGCCATCCACCATGTCCCAAGAACGACTAGTTCATGTAGCAGCCATAACAAATGAACGGGACCTTCTGCAGAACATTGAAATTGCGAAGAAATTTTACGGATAAAAAGCAAGAAAAGTTAATTTTTAAACAGAACTTATAATACTGTTTTAAAATAAAATAAACTATTTTCAAAATAAATTTGCTGAATACATTATTTTAGCGTCAATAAGACCTATATAATCTTAAATATATCTGAAGTTAAAAAATTCTCACCATAATATTATTCAGTCATATTTGCCGGTTAAACATGCATATTTCTATATAAAAGTTTGTTTGGCATTTAGAATACAGACATAATAGAATTTAAAGAAAATACGTTGGTTATATGTGTTGGGAGGGGCGCCATATTGGTGCTTTGCCCGGCTGGTAAAATGACCTCGGGCCGCTTCTGCTGACCGTGGGGCTACGGCTTTAGGAACGTCCTATGTAGTACAATAGAAAGCACAACCATATCACGGAATGAAAAAAAAAGATCCTTACAGAACATAGGGGACTTTTTTTGATAAACTTTATCGCCATTCAATTTTCGTACACCTGAACTGAATATTAGTGGCGGAAAGACGGGGTTGGTAGGGCCGGAAATCTAGGGGCGCAAAATTACCAAAACAAAATGAGAAAAAAAATCGCAACGAAGTTTCTGAATTAGAAAATTTACTGAAAAATTCTAAAAAAACAATAAAATTTTATGTACTATTGACCACAAAACTTTCAAGGTATCAACTACCCCAGTAATCTCTCTCTCTATATATATAAAAGGCAATGTTTCTGTGTGTCTGTCTGTGTGCGGTGCACCGCAGAGACAGCTGCACCTACAGGTACGAAATTTGGCACGAAGGGGGCCCAGGACAGGAGCCGAAACACATCGAAGCGATTTTTCGTTATTCAATGATTTAACGATTTTTTTCGCCTTTTTCAGCGAAGTTCCGTACTAAAATTGTCTGGAAATTGAAGTCCGGAATTGTTCCTAAAAAAGTCCGGAAGTTGAACAGGTACGGAAATTTTTTTACAGCACCTGAAACTTCATATAATGCCCTCCACAATGAGACCAATTTCAAATCTGCGCAATAATTAGACTCTTGCCGGTAATTAATTAAAATAAGGACATTTTTTAGGAAGAAACGCTATTTTCCCGTAAAGTCTTTCTGTAAATCGCGGTAAAAACTTTACTGCCTGTCATACAGAATCGAATCTTCTTTAGAAAATACCCTCAAGAGTTGGCTTTCAAATGAAAGAAAAATTATTCAAATCCGATGAGAAGTTCATTAAATTTTTTTTCCGAAAGATGCAGATAAAGTTTTTGAATCAATACCTAAACATCGAATTCGTTGGCGAAAAAAACAATTTGATTATGAAAATCAGGATGAACCCATAATCGATGCACAGGAAAAATACAAAATTGAATTCTTTTACCACTTGATTGACACTGCAATCAGTTCTTTACAAGAAAGATTTTCTCAGCTGCAACATCGTAATAGTTACTTCTGTTTTTTTTATATCATTTATATGAACTAAAAGATGTCAGTTCTTCAGCAATTTTGGCTCATTGCGAAGATTTGGAAACAATTTTAACAGACTGAGAATCATCGGATATAAACAGCTTGGAACTCTATTATGAAATATGAGTGGTGTGTTCTCTATTGGATAAAGATTTACCAATTCTGGAAGTTTAGAAATTGTTAACAAAAATGAATTTTGCTCCAAACTTGAGCATCGCTCTAAGAATTTTACAACTCTCTTTCAATAAGTGTTGCATCCGGGGAACGTAGTTTTTCCAAACTAAAAATAACCAAGAACTATTTACGAACAACAACATCTCAAACAAGATAGTCAAACCTCGCTCTATTAAGAATTGAGTATGAACTGAGTAACAGTTTAGATGTTTCTGAATTAATTAGAGAATTCTCTGAACTAAAAGTTCGTAAAAAAAATTCGTCTGAATTACACTCCCGTTAACTGTTAACAACTAACTATAACTAACTGTTATAATTAGTTGTTGTTATAAACAACTAACTGCTAACTGTTTAGCTGTTTTTTAAATGAAGTATTTTAAGTGAAAACTTATTATAAGTAGTTGTGTCAATTACTGAGTTACTGCTGTTTTTTGGACATTCGCAAAAAAATTTAGAAAAGACCATACACCTTTTATTTAGAATGCTTACATTGTACAGTGAAACCTCCCTGAGCGGCCACCCCTCCGTTCCGAGAAAAATTGGCCGCTCAGAGGGGGTGGCCGCTCTGAAGGGTTTTCGTTACAATTACAAGATAATTGCTATAATACATAATATAAAACAAGTCTGACACATATTTCTTATTTAAAATGAAGTTTGAGACTTATCTAAAGAGAAAATAGTACTTTATTTAATAAGTTTTTACATTTTTTGAAAAAAAAGGATACAATTTGTGACTGTTTTAAGTTTTTACCCTTCTCGGAAAAAAACCCATTTTTTCCAAGTTCGTTTTCCAGTTTAAAAAGTAAATCTCTAACCGCTGCTTTTGTTAAATGGGATGGGCGAACCCACCCGGCGGCCGTTCAGAGGGGTTGGGTGGCCGTTGCTAGGCGTTATTTTAACATTAGGTCTATGGGCCGAAAAATCCGTGCCACGAAAAATTGGCCGTTAAGAGGGGTGGTCGCTATGTAGGGGTGGCAGTTCGAAGAGGTTTCACTGTAGTTCCATAAGAGCGTAATTTTTTACTTTTGCACGGAGTGGTTCAAAGGCTAATTCCGACCCTGGGGGTTGGGCAGGGGGTGCATTGATGTCCCGAGTGCCAGTCTCTGGGGGTGCAAAGAGCCAAAACATTAGAATACTTATTTCATTTTTTTGAAGTTAAATATGTTGGGGGAGGAGTGTGAAAACATTTACTGTGTGTCTGGAGGCTATTTAGCTTTGGTACGCCATTGCATTCGTCTGTTGACACATACAGCAATAACTTATGCATATACGCCATTCAAAAACTGGATGAAACTGGATTTTTCGGTAAATTACGCTTCTCTAAGTACGGAAAATGAATCTCTGAAAAAAGAAAAGGTAAACTTCATTAAGCGTGTTCGGACATTTTCAATGTAATCAGCTGGTTCTAGTGGGAGGAATGAAGATAAGGTCATAAATTAATTCCGTTAACGCGGAGATCCTGACTCTTAAATGTAAATCTGTAAAACAAATTTATAGATCACGGCAACACACTTGACATTCATATCCTTATTTACACAGCTGTTCTAATAATTTTTTCTTTTCTTTCAGACCAAATCTAGCAAGATAAATCACTTAACACACTTAAAAGAAGGCATAGCAGAAATAAAGCAATAAATTCAGGAATGAAAGAAAAAAATCGGTTTTTGATAGCGATTTTTCTCCAAATGATAAATTAGGTCCCATTAAAAATGATTTTTAATTTTTTTTTTATTTTCGAGAAAATACTGTATAACCGAAAATCAGAAATAATAATAATAGAAAAAAACCAGATTAAAATAAAATGTGAAAAATTAAGATGGAAAAACAGTACTTCAAAATTACTAGAAAGGAAAAAAAAAACCTATAAAAGGAAAAAGTATGATCATCTAGATCAGTGGTTCCGAACCTTTATTTCCTCCAGCAACTCTTGATTAGTCTTTTAATTTCGTGTACCATATCTTCACCCAAAGAAGATTTTATTAATAATGTGGCTTAGGTTAGGTTAAGAGTCAAACGACTGGAATTAACTTCATAACATCTGTAGATTTATATTTGATTTTACATTTTATTCCATTTTCTATAATAGTTCCACGTCGTAACAAATGAAAAGGGTATTGAAATAATTTCGCATTAACTTAGATGAAAGCTCATAATTACTCATCGTGACAATTGACTATTCAAATGGAAGACAATTTCGATGCGATCCTTGAGCTAGTTTCTTGGAGCTGAGTTCTATAAAATTAGGTTCGAATGAAAATAGGTATAATAACATGCCTAGAGCCATGCCAAGCTTACTGCAATATTTGTTATTAATATACTCATAAGACCATTCTTATACGTATTAAATAATTTAATGCTTTAGTACTGAATTCTTGGTACTCTTCTTCCACTGTTACCTAGTCGGCTTAAGGCGCACAACTAACTTTTCACACGTACTTGAGGAAACAAAATTTTAAAACTTTTTTTTCCTTTTTAATCTCTTATGTTTTGTGTTTTCCGCCATTACTATCCTTACTTCCGCATGCACCCCTATCTAGCTTGTTGCGTACCCCCTGGTTCGCGTATCACAGCTTGGGATACACTGATCTAGATGCTTAATAACAAGGTTACTAATTCAAACTTATATGATACAAGTCCAATGCGCTAACTTAAATTAATTAAAAATGGAAAATTGTGTCCTTCCCGGCTTCCCATATCATTTACAAACAAGTCCACATCTCAATGAATTTTGGAATTTAAAATAATTTATATCAAAATATGTTTTTGTTACTAATATTTTTTTTTTATTTTAACAGTGAAATTTCATTTTTATATTAATAGAATATATCTTTTTCTTTTTTTCTTCCAATAATAATTAGTATTTGTGAACATTTTGTCTCTTGTTCAGGTCGTGTCGCGGAAAACGCGCCGAAAAGCATTGACGTAAGTTTATGATCGTAGTGTCATTTTCTTTCAATATATGTTAGATGTCGTTTGGGAACACAAATTTTGAAGTGGCTCTAGACTCTTCATCAAATATATTTTTAGAAAATTTCACAGCTATTGTGCGCATTATCTAAACTTAAAGAATGGTATACTTACTTAGAAGGGGGTAGTATTTTTTACCTTAATGGTCAAACTGTGGATACTTCAGTTTTGTTAGATACATATCCGTTTAAAACTGTTTTTGCTCGCGTTTCAATGACTGATACGTTTGACATTGAATTGTGACGGATTACTAGTTCTATCAAAATGGATGTCTTGCCCACCCATGATAAACCAAACACATTAAAGACCTCCTGCTAGTGCGTGACTCTGAGAACTCCTACACGCGGCGGCTGGGCAATTAACACTTAGCACTCTTATTCAATTACTAAAGAAATGCACGCAATTGAATCAATGATTTCTTGCGAATAGCAGACTTCCCCAAAACATCTGGTATTAGGGGATAAGTTCTTATCAATAATTTATGTAGCAAGGGCAAACAAATTTTTCAGTAGCTACGATATTACTTGTTCTGACATTACCTTCACGAAGAAGGGAACACTTAATTATTTTTTGAGACTGTTGACTCAATTACCCGCTAATGTTATGTCCTTTTATCTTTTTCGTGCACGAAATACGGAGAGAGAGAAAATAAGAGTATTGTAATCGTCAAAAAATTCAACCGCGACATTTTGATGAATCTCCTCGTTTCAGACCTCCCTGGGAGGCACCCCCCCCCCATTTTTCTGGAATTATGTCTGTTTGTGTGCTCGAGAACATAAAAACGCAAAGAGTTAGGAGGATGGAATTTGGTAGGTGGTCTTTACATCAAAATTATAGATTTCTGCCACATTTTGGATCAACTCCGTCAACAGGGTGTCTGTCTGCCTGAGAATGTGAACACGATGTAACATAAAAACGCAAAGTGTACAATGGAGGAAATTTGACACATAGTGTTATGACCAGAATTGTAGATGTGTGTCAAATTTGGGCCCAATCCGTCAAAGGGTTGTCTGTCTGTCTATTCGAAGGTATTGAAAAACTCAATTACTCAAACATGCAACAGAATAGATAGTTGGAACTTAATATGCTGTCTTGAGATCAAAATTATAAAATTGTACCAAATTTTGGACCCAATCCGTCAAAGGGTTGTCTGTCTCTCTATTCGAGGGTATGGGAACGCAATTACTCAAACATGCAACAGGAT
>BGPR01013597.1:0-41299 GCA_013235015.1 Araneus ventricosus | reverse complement strand
TCAATCAGATGATCAGTTGAATCAAGAATTTCTTCTATCATGTTGAATTCCTATGAGAAATTGATTTTCTTAAGTTGTTTTGACTGAGAGCCGTTGCTTGGGTTGGATTTCATCCTCATCCTCTCTTTAAACACCGAATTAACAAATTTTTATCAATATTACATTCCTTCAAAAGTGGGGATTTTCCTTTTTTTCTTCAGTGTACTTTTGTTTCAACTAAATTTCTGCACTTTTGGTGCTTTCTCTGTACAGGAAGGGCACTGTAACGAGAATCTTGCTTAAAGCAAATAGCTTTTTTTTTTTTAAAGATGTAACTTCTCAAGCTTTGTTTTCATTTCATAATTTTACATATATATTCAGGAGAATCTTAAAAGTTCAGTGGATAATCAATCAACCAATTAAAGATTTTCTATGTCCAAGAAAATTAATCTACTGGTAAGTTGCAGGTCTCAAACATTTGCAAGACACACAAGTGCATATATGAGAGATTGCTTGTTCCATATATGAAAACCATTTATACATACCTACAATTTTAAAAACAAAAGAATTTGTAAGCTTTTTTAAAACGTGGCAACAATTTTTAAGTAGTTGAGTACGCAGACATGCATAGAAATCTCCACAATGTGAAATGAAAGAAAAGAGGATGAAAGATAGTGACACCAGATTATACAACTTCAGAAAGGACCTTTTATCTACTGGAATGCTAGAGATAACAACTTGCTGGTCCAGCACCATTTTAAAGGGGCTCACGATACTGACTAAAACAGGCAAATGAATTGAGATTATAATAGAGAGAAGAAACTAGAATGGGATGTAATTTAAACATTGAAAAGTGTGCAGGAAAAAGATTTATCAAACGCATAAATTTTTTCTGAAACGGACTTGAACCATTAATAAAAGGATTTTGAACGTCTATTTATCACAACAAAATGTGGCAAAACTTATTCAAATTATACTCTCATTTATTGCAATATTAGTGAGTGGTACATACAGAAAATCATGCGAGTGAAAGAATTTGTTGCAGTCTGCTTTGAATGTCAATCACTTTTACAAGCTAGATCACAGCAGTCTATAAGAATCATCGTGCATGAATGTGATCAAGAGCAAAAAGTGATTGTAAAGGTTACATTGTAAATGCATTATGGAAAACATATTAATTTTGCTGTATTGTGAAAAGGGGAGCATAGATGCCTTGGCCGTCAATCTTAGAGGGTGCCATACAGACAAAACGTGCTTACGTCACTTTTTAAGACCAAATAAACTGAAGGGGTGAAAAAAATCCTACCATGCCCTAGGTGCCATTTACCTTCACTAAGCCACTGATGAAGACTGGGGGATCATAATTATGTCCCCAGCATCACTTATCCTTACTGTGCCACTATTGTTTAATAACTTTGACTTCCACCAATAATGGAATAACCAATAACATCATCAGCAATAATGGAATGTCAAAGGAAAAAACAAATACAGAGGCCAAAAATATTTTTTTTTGGTTCTACGTATATTACCAGTGGATTGTCTGTTTTAAATATATATTTATCTCATGAATTCAAGTCAGTTACCTGAAATGCCAGATAAATTCAAACCTCATCAGATTTAAAATTACTCTGTATAGGAAAATTTATACTATCATTAACTTTTTAAATTGACCACAGATGGGAAACTTTTTTTAAAAATTGTAATCAAGCACATAATTTGACATTTAACTCAAACACTTTGAGCTCTGTTGATTTAGCCATTTGAGAATCAGACAACGCAATCCGATTCCTTTTGTTCAGTGCTTAATAGTGCCAGCTACATGATCAGCAGAGTTGGACTAACTGCACATTTTATAGATGCAAATATTTTCTGATAATGTTCAATGCGATTGTAGGTAATCGAAATTTTTGCTGTCATAAGCCTCATATTTTTGTTACAGAATAGTAATTATTTTCACTAGCCATAACTTTACAAAGACAGGATATGCACCATATAATGAATTATATGCATGAAATTCAGAAAAGCCATTGGGTAGCAATAAATAGCACACCACTTTTCGACTGCATTTTGTTCAGAACAATCATGAAACAGTTAGTAGAATAATGATTAAAAGCTACTAATAATCATTCTATTTCAATCAAAATTTAAATCCTTTATGATGTGCATAATTTGCTTCAGGTTTCTCTGGGTAATTAATTCTAAAATGCACACTTACAAAATCCACCAAAAAGCAAAAATCAATGAGAAAGAAAACACTCGTCAGTTGTTTTGAAAATTTTTTATTGGAGCAATGGACAGTTCATAGCAACAATTGTATTTGCTTGTGATTTCTACAAAACTACACACAAGCTAGTACAAAAAAACTGTAACAAGTCTAAGGACAATTTGTAAAATCTTATTCCATTTTGGCAGCAGCTAGGCTACATGAAATTAGTGTATGTCACATGATTAAATTTATTAATCTATATATTCCTTTTGTATATATTATTTTAACCTCATCTCCAAGATGCGTGATTCCAGCAAATATAAAAAAATTTACATTGAAACTTAAGCATATGAATGAAAGAAAATACAATACATTATACAAAATTAAATAAAAATGTAATGGCATTTCAATTTTTGTATTAGAAGTTCACAACACACATTACATAATATGTACTTAATAATACTGAAAATAAGATAGAATTGCCAACTTAATTGGATTTTGGCATCATTCATAAACTATAAAAGTGGATATGAAGCATGCAAGTGCTTTTTATAAATTATTGCTATAAAAACCACTATAAATGAAATATATTCATTACTCTGAAATGTAGACAAAGTCATCACTTATAACAAATCTGAAAAGGGAATCTTATTGTGTATATGATAATAATCTAAATTTTAAACATAGAGATTTTGACATTCAATAGAAGTTTCTTGATAATTCATTACTAATAAACAAATAACGAAGTAGAAATTAAGGAATAACCAATAAAACTTTTTCCAAGATATACAGATGAACCAATTTTTTTCTATTAAAAAGATTTACTTATGAATTTAAATCAGTAATGAAAAATTGTCTTAGATGGAGGGTTACGTTATATCAAGCATGCTCTTCACAAAAAATAATTCTAAATTAATTAAACCAATCTCTTGCATAGAAACTGAAATTATTTTTTCCTATTTCAATACTTCAGTAACTAAATAATAAATTGACCATTATAAAAAATTTCATCCACAGTAACTTAAAGATTTTGGAAGAATTAGTTAACAACATGATTTTAGTCCCACGGTTAAACATCAAAAAACCTTTTTCAAGGCTAATAAAAAAAATCAACATTGTATAAAACAAAATAAAAGTAACAAAATGTATGCACTAACAAAAATATAAATTAAGTAGATGAAACCGAGATTCTAGAATACTCAACAAAGATCCATGTAAAATAAAATTCTAGTTGCTATGTGCAACTGAAGCATGGATTTAAAAAGCAACATGGATATGAGTAATACGATTAAACAGTTGGCTTATTCACTAACACCAAGTATACAAACATATACATTGCTTTTTCTTGGCAAAAACACATTCAAACATCGGCACATAAAGCATTTCAATACAGTGCTTAAAGAATAAAAGTTGGAAGATAAAGAAAATTAAGTATTTATGGGATTCTAAAATGGCAAAACAAACAAATCAAATGGAAGACTTTGATTTTGTTGTTAAAAATTCTTGTTCACATAAAAGACACAGAACAAAAAAACAAATACTTTTATACAAAATTGACTAGAAATGCAACAACCAACAATTAGCTGGGAGAATCGATAACTTCAGTAAACACAACAAATTCACACTCAAAAACCCTTTTACTTTCAACACGCACTATCACACATTTATAATAGTAATGCTATATTTTATGGAATGTGTGAAAAAATACCGTAAAAATTATACTGGAGTAGGAGAGGTGTTACCTTGCAGCAAGGGAAATTTCAGAAATATTATGCAAAGTTTTATTTCAAAATCTAATAAATCAAAGAATGTACTATCTCATTAACATTATCAAAGATTTGGGTAAATAAACTAAAAAAAATATTATTTATAATGATATCTAGTTTATTTGAGTTGATAATCATGATAGAAATAACTGTATGAAATTGGATATGTTTTGATGTGTACTTCAGTTCCAGGTGTTTTATTCTGCACGGAGTTGCATTACAGAAGAATTCAAAACAAACGTTTACAGCAGAGACCCTTGATTTATCAATTAAAATATTTATAATAAAATAAATAAACTATTGCAGTTTTGTTTCCAAATTAATACAGATAACACAAATTTGAATGAACACAAATCTTAAAATTTGAACAATAAGCATTCATGATTAAAATTACATATGCAAGGTTTCTGAGAAAGGTTTTGACCTTGACAATTTCAAGCATAACAAAAGTCGCTCCACAATAGTTATGTTTTTTTTAATCAGGCAGAAATTTAATTTAAAATTACTATAGCATGCCTTTAATGAAATAAAACTTTGATTTAGGTATGAAATGTCTTATACTTTAAACTGGATTTGAAAAGACAAAATCCAAATTTGGGAGAAATAGTGAAATAAATACGAGGCCAATTTAATATTACGTATTTAAATCTCATATTAAAGCAAATATAGACAAAAAATTAACAACAACAACAAAAAGTTAGTAAAAAAACCCCCACTTATTAGTCTAAGTTAAAATACATAGCATCGTATATTAAAGACTGGAATGTAATAATTCAAGCAATACTTCTGGCAAATTTATGTACCTACAAAATCAGCTGCCAAACATTAATTCTTGTATTAATTACCGACTGAATTTATTCAAAAACTTCAACCTCTATTTATACATTATGTAGCCACTCGCATTGCATTTTGATTAGAATGGTTAATTTTTACAACAGAAAATCTCTAATTTGCTTTATCATTATGTGCAGATATATATTAAAAACAGATTAATCTAAACTAAACTACAGTTAATTGCAAATGTTTGGCACTAAGTACATTTTCACAAAATTAGATTACACAGGGAAGGTACACAAACAGTTTAAAATCAGGTATATGAAAAGAGAATCTTCCCAAATAACTATCGCCATAAAGTCAAACTGTGTAAGTACTCTAAAAACATAACAAATGTCAAAATTAGTAAATCACAATTAGGTACATTAAAATATAGCCTGCCAAAACACACAGTGTATATTTAAATAATAGATAAAATGTTATACTTTTTAAGAGCTAACGTCACATAAAATCTACTTCAAAATTACAAAACACTGGACAAATATACATTCAAACTACTACCAGTGAGTATGAACAAAAATGACAATAGCAGAGAACATCTCATTGCGCTTTTAGTAATACTGCTCCACATAAAATTAATCTCTCTCGGCCTTAAGTACAAAAGGGTATTATGTAACAGTGTCAATCTAAAACACTGAAAGTACAAACTCGTTACAAAAGCTTAAGCAAAATGTAAACATATATGCACTGGAAACATTTAAGATATGTGTATCCGACGCATGTCACACCTGCTATGACGGAAGCAAAACAAATCTGATTTATAGTGCGCTAGACAAAAATCATAAGTGTTTAAAATTTAGGTCTATGAAGTATAAGATTTAGAAATAACATTCACGAATGTCGTCGGCGTAACTTAAAAATCTAGAGGTCTATCGGCCGAGCCTTCTTCTTCGCTGCTGTCGTCTTCTTGGTCGTTTTCTGTGGTCTCTACTTTATGATACTGAGCCCTTTTAAGAAGACCTTCTGGAAGGAGGCAGAGAAAAAGAAATTCAGATGAAACCACAATGCTCTTGCCAAAAAATACATATAATGAGAATTTTTCTAATTTACTAAAAAATAATTCATTTATTAAAAAAAAAATTCATTTCTTTTCTAAATCATGAGAGAATAAGAGGAACTTAAAAAAAGTGACTATAGTAAAACTTCACCAAGTTCTTCACTTTAGTTTGGAACAGAATTTTTGGCCCCATAGACACAATGTTAAAATAACCCCTAGGAACGTCCACTCAAATCCCTCTGACTGTCGGGTTAGCTGCCTGTCCAACTTTAATGAAATGTATTCCTTTCATCTCTCTGACCTTGAACCTTTTATTAAGAGGAAAGAAAGCACAAAAAATTCATACAGCCAAAAACAACACTGGAAATCAAATCGAAACTAGTCACTCCTTTACAACAGACAAAGAAGCTGTCGATATGGATTGCGATCATCAGCAAATGAAACTTTCAGCTCAACAAACTTTAGGAAAATGGATATTATTGACTATACCAGTGGTGTGCAAACTTTTTTCATTTCCGACCCCCTCACTTTGTGTAAAATTTTGTTTAAGACAATTTTTTTTTGGTCAAAAGTTTTCAAAAAGCCTAATATTTTTTATTTTCAAATAAATTTCTTTGAATTTAGCAAGGGGTCGCAACCCACGGTTTGCGCACCACTGGACTATACCTCAACAACTACTGATGAAACGATTAGGGATTTTATTTTTCCCAAATAGTAATAAAAAAAAAAAAAAACCTCCCAGTAAGCTAAAAGATTCAAGCAAAAACAAATTTTATCTTTCAGAAAATCATTGAATAAAGCACTTTTATTTTTAAAGGATTCTTAAAATTCTCTCTGTCAGAAATAATGAATTATGTCTTTATTAACTTAATAATTTAAATACATATTTTTTCTTCCAAACATGAAACCCCTCTAGAATGGCCAATTTTCTTTGGAATAGAAGGTGGCCACTTTAAAGGGGTTTCAATGTAACTGTAAAAAATGCTAAAATAATTCATTCTAAAAATGTTTCTTTGTATAAAAAATATCTTTTTGTTTGCTTTTCAACAATTACAAATACATAAATCATGAACCCACCACAATCAGGTCGTCCACGCCTTCGTGTGTTAGTGAATTCAACACCATGTCTGTCGACACACCAGCAAGTGCCTGATCCTGTATGACACTGAGTGGGCAGATAGTAGCCATCTCCATCACAGACAGGGGTATAACCGCCTACAGAAATAAATATAAGCAATACAAATATATTATTTTAAAGTTAATTATTTAATTCTCGGAAAAAATAATCCAATACATTTTTTCCCTATTTTAGCATTCAGAAGGCAAAAACATGCATAGGAAAAGTGAAAATGATGTTATGAAATAAAACATCCATAAATAAAATATAAAGAAAAACTTCCCTACAGTCAATCTCCCCCCCCCCATGCACAACTGTTAGAATATAGAAGGAAAATTTCTTTTTACAAAACATAAATTGGATGTTTCCACCACAAAATATAGTTACAAAAATCATGCAAATAAATAAAATAAAATAATATATATATTTTTTGTACAGACAGTATTTCCATACTATTACCAACATTTTTAATATATTCTTCTAAAATATTCCATTAAAATAAAATTCACTATAAAATAAAGCATTATTAATTTTTAGACACTAATTTTCAAGAATTTGCAATCCGTTTTTAAATTTTCACAGTACATTTTGAGAGACAATTTTGGGAAGAAAAACAAAAATCTTTTCCAAAATTAAATACACACAATAGTATTAAATACATACCAACTAGCCCTTGAGGGATTCTTCGAAGAGCCGCGGCACAAGGACGTTCTAAAATGATATAAATACAAAAAAAATATCAAAAGACAGAAAACAAAGCATATATATTTTTTTTACATTTAAAGTTTCCCCATTGTAATTTGCTACTGAATCTTTGAATTACTATCATTTGAATGAAATCAATGACAGATAAAATTTTATAATGCAATCAAGCAATTAAGATAAACTAAATTACTATGCTATTAATTACTTTAATATGTTATTGTTAAATACAATTAAATAATAACAAGATTTAACAAAAATCTTTACAACACAAGTTGACAATAAGATAAAAATATTTTTAGCCAACCGCAACTCACGAGATTTGTCGAAACAAGAACACCACTCGAAAGGACTCAAGACTAAATCTCGTTCTACATCGCAGTCTAAAAGATAAGGTCTGAGACAATGTTCTTGGTCATCATTTTCTAAATCATATAGTTCTTGAAGGGACAGCTTCAAATCGCCATCAGTATCCAAATGCTGGAACATCCAACTCACTTCAGGTTTGCAGTCTGGCAGCTGAGCTAGAAGAAAGAAAAATACAATGCACAATATGAAATGCGAGAGAAAATCGGCAATTCATGCCAACATTTTTGATGCTTAACAGTAAATCTAAAAAGCAATTTAATAACTCTTCTTTCGTTTTTAATCTTTTTTCTCAATAAAACAGTTACTGTACGCCAAGTAATGTTCAAAGAATGTCAGAAATGCAGTTTGTTAGGTGCTTTAAAAATTCAGAATAAACAAAGATTTGAGATAGGCACAAATTTTAGGTTAAATCACACATGAAAATCTGCATCAGGCCCGAAAATGCAAATTTAGACTGATGGCAAGTTTTAAGAAAACCACAGGGTTGAGATTGGCAAAAAAGCAAAAAGACTGAAATCCTACGCGAGCAAAAAATCTGTACCATAATTTATACGCGAAAGAAGTAAAACATCAAAACATGCAACATGATGAAAATATTACACTATAATAATTAATAACTTAATTATTTATAATTCAGTACGTATAAATAAGAAAAATAATATGAAACTATTATTAAATCATTCACATTAAAAGTTAACAAACAAGTTTAACACATCATCAGGTGCATCAGAGAATACAAAATTAGACATTAAAACATATTTACCACCTGCACATCATTGAGATGCAACATTCACCCAACAGAAGTCTGAGAAGAATTATATTTAATGGCCTTTTAAAAGTTAGCTCAAAAATAAATAAAAATAAGGACAAATAATTTCTTTTGCTTCATGCAATTGTGTAAAGTGTATTAGCTCTTTATAAATTATAATAATGTATCATATACTGAATTCTGTTTTATTTCTTTTATTTTTATACTTTTTTGCAAAAGTAACGGCACAATGATTTTGCACCTTATAAAGTGAGAGGGGTTGAGAAATTGTACAGTTACTATGACAGATTCATTTAGCATTACTGTTATTTGAAGCATTTCCTTAATTGTTAAATACGAGGTTTTCTTCCGTTTTTTTTTTATTTGTGTGGCTTTTGTTGGTAACAGATTTGGAGGGCTCCAATCTTTGACAGATTTTTCTTCACTAAAGGATGTGTTTTCATCCTCTGCAAGTTTATTTTCAGTAGAGGCTAAAGTTTTTGCACAGTCTTCATTAGTATCTCTTTGTTTAATTACTGGCATAGTTGTCGGGACTACATTATCTCTAGAATGCCTAGGTAAATCATCGATTTTATTTTTTATTTTGAGAAGATTTTTTTTGTCTTATTCTTTGCGTTTTTGCTGCATTTGCACACAGCTTTTTAGTTGCCTCTTTAGACAGGATTTTTTTTATGTATTTTTTTTATTTCTTCATCTTGGTACGCCATAAAAGATGACCTTAAGTTTTCAACTAATTTTTTTTTCAAAATGTTCATGCATTTTTTTTTTTTTTTTTTGCAAAATATGCCAGAGGTTTTGTTTCCTGCAAAAAGGTGGTACTTAATACTTTGAAAGGCACTGAATGTTGGAATGTTCATCCTTGTAGAGCTTGAGATATAATGTTGATTCGTCAGTAGAAGATGAATCAGCTAGTTTCCTAGCTGGTTGAGTTAAGCCGCACTATTGAGCATATTTTCCCAGAATTCTCTGCAAGGGAAAAAAAATCTGAAATCCGGGAGAGAGAGAAAAAACCCCCCCCCGGAATTTTGAGAGGGGGAAAAAACAAACAAAAAAAAAAAAAAAAAAACGGAATTTCTCCAACATAACAAAAAAAAGCGGATATTCGCGAAAAAGCGGAAGAATCTCATCCCTGAAACCATGATCAACCAAATGCAGTCACACCATATTCATGCATAAATTGCAATACAACTGAAAATTGTTATATAATGCATACAAGTCAAGGGTAAAGTAAAAATCTGCTAAACACCGCAACTAATTGCTAATATGCAATGTAAATGACTAATTTCTAATCATTTACATTGGATGCTAGCGATTAGCAGGGGTGATTGTGGCTTCATGAAAAAACACATGAAATTTCAGCAGAAAGAATGTGTAGGGAACGGATATGTATTCATTCATTACATCGCAGATTCAACTTTTGCATGCAATTTTTAGTATGCTTTTCCACATAAGAAACTGATTTAATTTATTTTGTCTTAGTTCAAAACACACACGAAAGGAAACCATCAAAATTGATAACAAAACAATACTAAAAATAAAATAACATTTTGTATAAATAACATTAATTAATATATATATATATAAATTCTTATGAAGCCATTCTTAAGTGAGGTAGTTATTCTTAGTTATGGTATGGCATTTTCTAAAAGATTCATTTGGATTGACTCAGCATCATCCAAAGTAAATTTTTTGTAGTATGGATTATAATTTGTATAGTCCGTAGTAGAAGCCGAAATCGAGTAGAAACTACGGAGAATCCGCAGTAGTTTGAGTCTTTGGCACTCTTAAGTTTTTTAAAAAAAAGATTTATCAGAAAATACCGGAATTCTGGAATTAAGGATGAAGAAAATACCGGATTTCCGGTATAGTACCAGAACACAATCACCTCTGGATTAGTGAAGTGTGAGAAAAAAAGTTCTTTCAATTCAAAGGCAATTTCAATTAAAGCAACCAATAAATGGAAACTATATAAAGAATCTAAACATATTTATTAGTGGCTTAGTGAGGGGTGAGAAAAGGCAGATTAGATGTTCCAGGCACCAGTCTATGGAGCACCAGGAGAGCAATATTTTTTGCATATTTTGAAGTCGACGATTCGCATGGGGTGGAGAATAAGTGCTGGGTGCCAATTACCCTCGGAACACCACTGTGCATCATAAGTAGAATTACATTAATCTTACTGTGGCTCAGTCGAAAAGAGCGCCTGCGCGATTGTCCACGCCGGTGGTCAGCCATAACAACAGAAAACCAATCAAGAAGGCGATCTCCCATTGCTTTCAGCTCATTCTCATTGCAACCTATCAGAAAAATAAGACAAAAAAAAAATGTATTTTAAAGCAATTAAAAGGGAAATCAAATACAGGAATGAAAATAACCAATAATTGATTAAATGAATTACCAAAATCATGCACATTATAACAAGAAGCTAATATTTTAAGTCAAGAAAGAAATTATTTGTTTACTTTCTGTAAAATACATTATGTCCAAAGCAAATGCTTTATTTAATTATCCTTACATCTTCTATTTAATGCTTCATGTTTATAGTTATAACTATAAACATAACTTAATTTAGTTTCAATTTTTTGGCATAAAAGCCATGTCTAACTATTTGCGCAAAGCTGAATGTCAAAAGATACAATTATAAATAATAAAAAACTTATCAAAACAAAACGTGTGCACAAAATATCAAATGTTTGAAAAAAAATATTGTCAAGAGATAAAATGATTTATATTTGACTGCATAACTAAATAAGGTTAATTGTAATAAATAATGACTTAAATATAATTTCCTATATTCTTTAGAAGACAAAAACAGTTCTTGCACATAAATGCTTAACTCTACAACTTTCAGCTCAGAGATATTAGCTTTCAAAGAAGATAATATATGTTTCTGTTTATGATAATATGTAATTGAATATTTGCAAAGAATATTTTAACCATGCATTTGTGAGAAATTCCATAATGAAATACGAATTATCTGCTCGGCACCTGCATATTAAAAATGGAGAAAACAGATTCAGCCACTTGGAGGGTTAGCCCAAGATTTAAAGTTGCGAACATAAAGATAGAGAGTGTAAACAAAGTAATACAAAAAATGTAAAATTTCTGTAAATAAAAATTTTATCCAAATAAATATATGTTTGTTTAACATATATTTTTTATTAACCGCTTAACTTAACAGCCCGAGAATACTCGTGCATCGAATTATCGAAATTTTAGTCTTATAAACTAAAATTGAATCATTAATCAGCTTTATAATTTGACACAAAAAATATGCAGGATCCATAAACATCTTAAGTATCCTATGCCTTCTTAGATGAATGAAAATGACAGCCCCTTTCCAAAACAGGAGGGGTCATCTTATTAGATAGCAAGGAAAACTATTCAGTTAAGTGGTTAAGGCAATGCATTAACATATTATCATAACAATTAATGTAGTTTCAAAAGATGGTAAGGACTGGTCTTTTTCATCAAATTCAAAATTCCAATCCCATCTACGAGCTTTGCAAAAAATGCAAAATTTCTAAGACTTATATAAAGCACTCCAAAAATTTTAACATACTTTTTTCAATTATGGGAGTTGAGATTTTGTTGCTTTGATATGACTTGGAAGGTTTTTGCATGGTATCAGTGCTAACAGTTGTAAGATCTCTGGAACAAATAATATGAAAATTAGTAATGATTTAACACAATTAAAGAAGATATTTTTACTTTATAAAAACTATAGTAGAGTCTCCATTATCCACCATAAATAAGTATTTGCTATTTCAGATAATAGGAAAACCAGGGTTGGAATATATTTTATGAAAAATATCAGGTAGTACTTGACAAACTTAATATCTATCAAGATAAGAAATATAAAAGTAATATAACCATTAAAATTAATCTTCTAGACTTGCCTTAACAAAAAAAAGTAAATGTATAAAGTTAAATAGTTTTTAAAAAAAGTTTATGACAATAAGTTGCCTAGCTTCTTCGCATGTCATCTCATGGTAAATCTCACATATATAATCTTTAAGACTCTTTCAAGGCCACTTCAATATCATTCAGTTCAGACTTGCAAGTCATTTAACATCGCTAACCTAACTTGGCTGCTCTTCCAGCTCATTAATTGGAATTACAATCTTTTTCCTTTCTGTCACCATCATAGACAATTATACAGAAAAACACAAAAAAGTTAACAAAAGATGAATAATGATATGCAATACCACAAGTGGTCAACTTGACTTGGCTCCTCCAGCCCTGCTAACTGAAACACCGTATGAGTATCATGCATGTGTATGAAGACAATGCCCTACAAACAGCGAAATAAATGCCTATCTAATGATAATGGAAAATTACTAAGCATACATGTTTCGATCTGCGATTTCGAAGAATTAAGAACAGGTGTCTGATAACACAAGGCTGCTGTATCATTATTTTAAATATCCTATCAACAACACAAGATAAAAAATCTACAGCAAAATACATTTATTTTCTATAATCACATGCCGAATAACTAGTGATGAAAGCTCATTTGCATCATTTAAAATGTAAAAAAAAAATGTTGGCAAGTTATTGAAAAATGAAATCTTAAATTTATTTTCGGCAACAGATCTACAGCTACAATGATCTACATAAAAAAGAAACATTTTGGTGAACATTTCTGTTCCTAATTTACTTTTTGAAATCTGAATTAAGTAGTACTTTTTAAAATGTTTAATTACATGTTAAATAAGCATTGCATGAATTAAAAAGCTGTCAGCTAGAAAAGAAAAAATCACGTTCTACTCCCAGTTAAACAAACTATAAATAACAGGAACATTTATTTTTTTCCTCAAAATAGGACATCTACTAATTTTTACGTAAAATTATGTGTAATCGGGAGAACCCACAGTCCTTCAATTTTTATTTTTTAATGAAAAGAACAGGAACGAACATGTGAAAATAAATAATTTATGTGGTCTTATAATTTTCTATAGAAAAAATTTGCTTAATTGTATTTTGTGTTGATTTCAAATAAAAATGAAATTCCTCACAGGATTTCTTAAAATTTGCATTAGCAATTAACGATGTCTTAAGAAATGCAACTTGCAAATGTGTTTTTTTGCAAGTTCACAATAACTATATCAATAACTATTCAAAAGTTCGTAGGATTCAAATTATTAGTGTCAGAGTGCTTAAATAATTCCACCCAACAACTTTCAGTTGAAATATTCCCAGTGTTCCATTCTGTCATTTTTAGGGATGCAATGTAGCTAGAAATAAGTGCGGCCTAGCGGGTTTCTGACCGACTTGCATATCTGCGAGACGTATTGCGCATGCTCCGTCGTCACCACACTACTATAATATAGGCACTAATGTTGGATTTTTAAAATCCCCCCCCCCTTTATTGAAATTATAACCGTGAGTTGTTCTCTCTTTCTGAAAGCGAGACACTTCGATGTCCCAAAGCTGTGCTTGGGGGACAACAGGATAGGCTACCTAAAAAAGGGATGTGTGATCACATTAATTATGCAGGGAACTTAGGAAATTGTTTCCTCCAGCAATGCACATTATTATTTTTTTTACAGTGCAGCATCAAATCAGAACATCTCAATTATAAAAAAGGAGAAAAGAAAGAAATGTTTTATGTAATTTGCTAACACATAGAAACAGATAAGAGAAACCCAGAAAGTTGACAAATAATTTCTGATATCATGGGATTTTGACAACAACAAAAAACTCCACAACTACCCTCCCTCTTTTTTTCACAATAGAATGAAACAACTTTTTGAAGCAAAGCATTAAAAAAAAAAAAAAAAAAAAAAGGATGAAAGCACATGCATTATAGGAAAAAGCACTGTACAAAAGACTATCTTATTAATAACAATATTCTGATGCGTTTAATCAAGATGAATTGCATCACCCTTCAATTAGTGGCATATATTGTTTTTTTTAAATGTATCCCTGGAGAAAAAAATAAAAAAAAGTTTTATTACATATAGATTTAAATTCAAAAACCAACTGCAACAAGATAGCAGATATGTTTTCCACAACTAATTTCAGCCATAAATTCATTGTGAAAAAAACACCATTAAGAGCATGTATGAACAGTGCTTGAAGTTTGTTCCAGTACAGAAAGATGAAATGTATTCTATCACTCAAATATATTTTTACAGACATGTTTTTCATTTTATATACAGGGGAGTGGGGGCACCTTTCAACAATTTTTAATATAACCTCATTTTTGAAGAAAACCATGAGCATCATTGGTTACAACAGAATCTTAGGCAGCTACTCAGTTTGTTTCAGAGTTTTTGATCATAATTAAAAGTTGAAATTATGCAATTCAACTGAAGCCTAAAATCTGTTGAAACGTGCCCCACCCATGGGGCACGTTTCAACAAATATATAATGACTTGTTTCACTCAAATGAACATAAATTTTATTGAAATATAGCATATGTACAGAAAAATACTGTGATCTAACAAAATTTATCTGGTTTTAAGGTTAACTTAATTTTTCTTGCTTGTTCCAGTCATACTGTGCTACTTTCAGTTTTGATTTAAATAGCCCCATTATTCCGACAGTTCACAAAATCTTTAACCCAATGAATTCCAGCTATATTATTTTTATACCAACTACTTGGAATTCTTGAGCTCAAGCATTTTGAATAATCTTATGCAAACTAATGCACTTGTTTGTAAGTCAGACCATAGTTCGTATTTGAACTTTTAATAATATAATCACAAAGCATGCTTTCTTGATGAGTGGTGAAAACATGTTGACATGCATACTTGGAGCTAAAGCAGTTGGATGAAGTATCCAATGCTATGTTATCATCACGACCAACTGTTTTACTTTCTTTTAAATCTAGAAATTAATGTAAAATAAGGCATTCCATATAAGTCTGCAGCTGTTCTAGCAGACATGCCATCTTGAACTGCTTGCACAGCTTTTGCAATATCTTTTTATTCTGGCTTATTATGCAAGTTCAAACCATCTTGCCCAAGTCTCAAAGTTATTCAATTAAATTAATATTTCCTTAATATGAAGGTTACATTTTAACAGTTGTTGAAATGTGCCCCCGATGTTTGTTGAAAGGTGCCCCATGTGCAGCCATTAAGTTAGTGTTATAACTCTCTTTAGAAAAGGAATTTCTGGTTGCTAATAGTATTGTTATATGCA
This sequence comes from Araneus ventricosus, assembly GCA_013235015.1. Classification (NCBI taxonomy): domain Eukaryota; kingdom Metazoa; phylum Arthropoda; class Arachnida; order Araneae; family Araneidae; genus Araneus; species Araneus ventricosus. The sequence continues at coordinate 25,411 of BGPR01013597.1, read as the reverse complement.
GAAAATCTTAATTTCAGATTTTACTTAACAGGTCACAAAACAGATCCCATTCCATAGCAAAGCACATGGTTTGAGAAATGGAATGAAGCCTATTGCGAGAAGATTCTCTCTTCTGAAACTAGATCAGCCACCTATCAGCCGCTCAAACAGCATTTCCAGCGGAGAGAAATGCTAACTGTTTAAAGGTGCCCCTCTCTCCCCTATATATATATATGTAATGATTTCAATTTTTCCTAGTTTTAAAAATGCTTCGTAACTTTTAATTTATAAAATTATTTCTACTTAAGCTTTAGTATAAAAATAACTGCCACTGTAACCGGAAGAAGTCCGGATTCAACCACCTCTGGCGAGCGGGACTTTTCCCTTTTTGAAACTAGTATAAAAAGTTGCCACAATGTTGCAACGTTCCCTTTTCCACGATGTAATTCCTTTCCGTTAACTCGCTGCTTTTGAGCGCAAGTTTCATTCATGGCCATGGAGTGAAATTTACTTTTAAAGATATTATTATAACTATTAAGTTCATATATAATGTAGATTATAATCTTTAAAATGGATAAATCGAAACTGGAATAAAGTATTGATGGATCGATGACTGCCTGCTTATTAAAGATGTTTGCTCTGCTCCCCATGTAACGAAACATCTTTATATATATATATCCTCTATTCATTTGCGAGAAAGAAATTTAATAAGGTATTTGTTTATTTTCGTGACTGTTAGTCTTCATTTCGTGATTGTGTTAACATTTGAATAAAAATAAAAACAACAATAACCACAAACATACTAAAATGGGAATGTGAAGGCATCACTTTACATACTTGTTCAAAGCTGAGTGGGAGTTCTTCATTAATTTATTAGTGGAGTGGTTTTTCTTCACAGTCTTTTGATTTAAAACTGGTTTCTTAACAGTGTTCTGGTATTTATTCATGTAACGGTTCCAACGGTCCTTCATTTGCCATTCCTTGGTTTTATCAATGTCATTTTTTATGCCTAATAATAACACAGAAACAAATATTTCAACTCACAGCATATAATTGAAAACTATTTACCAATGCAGGAAGAATAGGCAAAATACTAAATTCAAAATTAAAGTGTTATAGAGAAGCCATAGCATAGAAATGAAGTAGAAAAGGACCATTTGTGTCCTTTAAAAAGTTATTTCACTTATGTTTGGTTTGAAGCAAGGCCTTTTGATAGAGTGGGCTGCACTAGAGCTATGCTTTTCTTTTATTTAGGAATCTTACAATCATGATTACAAATAACTTCCTTTATATGGCGAGCAAAAGGATACAAAAGATTATGATAGAACTTATTTTACAAATTGTGATAGATTTATGAGCTTTTGAAATGGAAGAAGATTGATGGAAAACTCCAATTCCAAGAATCGACTGAATTTGTTTTTGCTGGAAAGGATAAAAACTACTAGGTCATGGATAGATCATCAGAAGAAGACCAGGAGTTATTAGGTTTAGCTAATCATAACATAAATTAGCTAATTATACGATAAAAATAATTTATGACAGCTGGACCAAAATAATAAGCACTTGTCACTGTTACTTTTAAAGAATTGATAGTTATACATTGAGTCAATTCTCTACAAATGTTATTACGTAATTATTTTAGAAATGTTATAATTGCTTTTAATGAATATTATACATACATATTATACATGTATGAGCAAATATCGACGAAGATACTTTTACTTAGTTTGTCCTTGTTTATGTAAATGAAAAAAAGCATTACAGGAACTCAATTAGTTACAAATTTTACCAATCCTAAAAAAAGAGGTAGCTAATTCTTAGAGACATTATTTTTCATCATAGAAGTTTCATTTATGGCTAGAATTAAGTTAATCAATAAAGAATGCAATTTCATTTTTTCCCTTTAAATAATGTCAATTATAGAAAATAAATAAAAGAAAAAAATTTGGTATTTTCAACAACAATTAAAAACCAAATAATAGAAAGTAGAGAATAGAACAAAGCAAGAAAGCATCGATTTAAAAAAAAAAAAATCAAAATTTGCAAAAACATACTAGCAATTTCAAATGGAAAATCGATCAAAAGAAAGAAATGGAGAAAGTTAAACAAAATAATTGTAAAGAAAATAAATATTAAAAGAATAAATGTATCTAAGGAAATTTTCCTTACTCTCTATCAGTTTGAAAACAACATTTTAAATAAAGCAACAAGATAAAACATGAAACAAATACAAACCATCTTAAGCCTTTCAAAATCAAAAAATTGAATTCTGGAAATTCTAGAAATATCATGCGGGTCATTCCATGTTAAATCAACACAGTTTTTGAACAAAATTTACCTCACCATCTAAGATTTTCATGAAATTTGGCAGAGATGTACTATTGATATACACTTGGAAAAATTCCAAATTTCATTTCATTGAGATATATGGACTCCCTTTTGAATTACAGCAATGTAAATTTTCAAAAATTTGCCCCCAAAAACCACAAACGGAAAATTTTTGAATTGCTCTAGGAGCTCTCCTAATTGAGCTGGAGATGTGGGACAGGTGTCATTTTACGGCACTTTTCATGCTCTTTCCAATGGTATTTGTATGCTATAGGTTAGTATACAATTTTTTTGTCAAAATTTAAATTAAAATTTTTTCAAAAAGTACATATTTTAAAATTAATTCCATCAACAGTTTGTATTGTTGTAAATCACCCGGAAAATACAAATTTGGGATGGTAATGGGTTAAATGTTTTAAAAAATTTAAAACTGAAGCTTGTTTTCATTAATTCCCTGCACTGAGCTGAATAATACAGAAAACTAATAGTGAGGTTTATAGAGTGTGTTGATTTGACATGGAATGACCCACATGTCATTTCTTTTCTCTGAATTTAAAAGCACATTTAACACTTTCCTGATTGATCTCAGTATTATGTGATTTTCATGTTTTATATATTTATCAGTTCCATTTTTATCATCATGTTGTGTTACAATGCAAAACACACATCAGTGACAAAACATCTTGAATTATTCAGTGTAATATGGGCTCTTTGGCCTTTGCTTCAAGGCTGCAACATCAGTAACCTCTCAATATTACATACTTTAAGTATATTTGAAGCATTTGTAATCAGAATTTGTCATTATATAGATATTATGACGCATCTTGCTTTAATGTCCTTAATCCATTTAAGAAATACACCACAGGCACTCTTTGTTAGGTCAACAACAACCAAATTAAATAAAATTTTAGTAAAGTAAAAAAAAAGTACATTTTAAGACGTGAAACTGCTACATCAGTGAACTTCTGAATGTTTTGGTGCTAAAACAAAAGTAACATTTGGCACCAACATTAATGCTTGGCGAACACAGCTACAGACTAACAGAAAAGTACCCACTACATTTATAAATCTGTGCATTATCTCACCACATATCTTCACTCAGTTTGAAGTTAAAAAAATAAAATAAACAACTATGCATACAATCGAGTGAGAATCTATTCCAAATCACTTACTTTTACAAGGGCAAAATCCTTTGCAGCTCACTTTAACAGCTGCTTTATGCATGCAATTGCGGAATTCCAGTCGGCACACCGAAGAGTAGGTATGATTATCAGTTCCACAAACAAATTCAGGTTTCAGCACTGGGCAAGGAATGCAGGGATTTTGATTCTCATAAGTAGATGCCTCTTTCCCAGTCTCTCCACCTTTCTCCCAGAACACTTCGTCAGATTTGGATTCTTTTGATTTCGCTTTCTTGTTCGAAGACAACTTCAAAGCATTTCTGTAAGATTAGTCACAATTAATAAAAGCTGCAAGACTGTTACAAAAAAAAGAATAGCTTTTAACAATCAAAAGTATTTTCTTCGTTACAATAGAAAAACGACTCATTATTTTTCTATAAAAACATTATTTAATTAATATTCTTAATATAATTACAAATTTTTAATGCCTAAAATAAACAGACAAGAAATATTTTGCAGATATCACTGCATTACTCAACATATGTTCTATTCCATTTATACATAATATGATACCTATCTTCCCTGTACATGTATGACAAATTTTTTAATTAATAAAGAGTAAGATAATTTAACTTTATCAAAATCATCCACAGTATGTGATAAATTGGAATATATATATACTTTTATGTAATAATGAATATAATAATTTTAAAATGTGTTAAATTAAACACAATATTCAGAATACATAATAAGAAATACTACTTAATCCAGAATGCTAAAAATAAATATAAATTTTTAAGGAAATTATCCAGTCCTTACTCTTTGGCACTTAGCTTTCGTTTGCTAATACAAACAGCAACATCATCATCTTCAACCAAACAAACCTGATGTGGTTTGCATTGTAGGTTTTTGCAAAGATCATCTATGAAAGAATTTAATGTCAGTAGAATTCAGAATGAATAAATTGTCACAATAATTCATCTGTTATATGACTAAATAACGAGTCTTTTATATTTTTATCCAACTAAGAATGGATAACTTGTCACAATGCTTCATTTGTTACAAAACTAAATAACGAGTCTTTTACATTTTTATTGCAATTTAAATTAAATAAAATAATTTGCTTATTTTTTAAGTATTTGCTTTTCTTTCTTTTTTTGGAATATGCCTCTACAGCTACAGAAATGTTTAAATCATAATTTCCTACTGGTATTATGCAAATCTGATAATTACATTTAATTTTTACAATAAATAATATGAAAGCAAATTTTTTAAGAAGTTTTGCTTTAGAAGCGATAATTGAACAGAATCAAAGGGGTATGTATTGAATTTTATGGAGAGATTTTGAATTCCTGTTTTCACTTCCAGTGGATGCAACTTAAATTCTATCACAAGAACTTTATTTTCAAATTTTTTAAGAATATATATATATATTCTAAAATTTCTTTTTTTTCTGCAGATGTTCCAGAAAGACTCCCAGACATCTACTAATGAAGATCTAAAACTTTTTCTTCTGTTCTTTATTTTTCTTTTCAGTTAAATTAAATTGAACCTTCTTATTTAATTATCAATTTCTGAATATTCTAGTAGAAGAAAATAATCAAATGACAAAATTCAAGGCACAAAATGAAAATTCAGCAAAACAACAAAAATAAACCAAAAAATATTTAGATATTATATTAATATTTAATATATGGCAGGAGTGTGGCAAATTTTTAATAACTATAAAATAAGCCTAGATTTTTATACAGATAAAGCAATGACAAAAAAAAAAAAGAAATGATAAAACATGGAAGAATAATTCCAATGCAAGAATATCATCAACAAAACGTAGTTTAAGGCTATAAAAAAATTAACATAACTTACTCTCCGAAACTATTTCTGTTGCTTTCAGAAATGATTTTTCTGGTTCTGCATCGTCCTGCTGTAATAAAAAAAGATATTTTGTAAAGAAAGTAAAAATAATTATGTAAAATTATGCTTCATTATGTTTAATAACTATAAACTTTGATTATTTAATTTGATATCTAGTCTCTTTCCTTCTTCTTGAAGTAAACTCGAATTTATAAGATGAGGATAAAACTTAAAGGAAAAACTCAATGAAGATCAACTATTCCCCTATATTCCATAACACTAAAGCCTCGATGTTTGCAATTCTCTCATACACAGCATTGAAAAACTTTCCCTAAAAAATAAATCAAAATTCAAATCTCTCTCTCCATTAAGCCATCAGAATTATTTTAATTAGTTTAGAATTACAGCAGTAAACTCTTTGGTGGCTGAATCTTCTCTGTAATCTAGTTACATGATACATCCTGCTTTGGGAATATTATGTCATTTTGATTAATCTAAAAGTCCATAGTCCTTTAGATGTTGAAGGGTTTTATGAAATTTCAGTTTTGAATAATAACGATGTGAATGATTTAACAAAATATGATAATTTAAAGCATGAATCTGATTCTCCAAAATCCGACAAGGAGTAGATTTGAATAACCCCTATTTATGATTTGATTATTTTCAAAATTAAATATAGCAATGAATATATAGGAAATCACACAATATTCAAATAAAGGGCAAGTATACATCTTAAAAGAATGCTTGTACAATAACAGACAATAAACAATATGCTTTATCTTAAACATCTATTCTCTCAGTACTTTATATAAAAATACACTAAAGAAAGCACTTTTATTTAAGTTTAATTCCTTTGTAATAAAAGAATTTGCTACAAATAGCATGGCAAATATACAGATATTGATGCAAATAAAAAAGTTTTTCCATTGTATTTTGAAATGTTATTCCTCCAACAGAAATAATAATTCACAAATTACACATAATTATCAATCAAATCTAAATACATAAAATGGCCATTAACTACAAAGAAAAAAATCACTACTTTCATAAGGAATTAAAATTTTTAGACTCTTTGTCAGCCCCCCCCCCCACAGAAAAAAAATCCAGTTTTTTTCGAATCCTTGCTACTCATGACCCTTGAAAACGTGGGTAGACACATTCACCATTTTGAGTTAAGTGTTTTTACCTTGTTCCCCAGTGGCAGAATACTTTTCAATAATCTGCAACGGAGGTTGGGTCTCTTAAAAATAGTCTGCAGAATAGTGTGGGACTATAAATATTTTGCTTTCTTTTTTCAAATACTTATATCAACTTACAACTATTAAAATATGATAAATATAAATTAAAAACCATATAACATCTATAATATTTGTATAATATAATCGTATAAATTAATAAACAAAAGCATATGAAGATTAATCTTTTCTTTGGGAAGATAATTAACAATAATGAAGTGTCAAGTTGTTTCAGAAGTAATATTAAGCTTACTATACAAATACCTAGGCAGAAAATAATAATTGAGTAATTTTCTGTTTTAAACACAGCACTTGGTGTCTTTCTGTTTTGGTGATTTATTCAAAACAATACATCACTAGCTCATATAAATGAAATATTCTTCAATATGTTAGAAGTTATTTAAAAATTTATGCCTCCTGTTTATTGTAAAAAAAAATTAAGTATGTCAAAAAATGTTTTTCTTGTATGTTTTTAATTTAAAATGCAATAAATAATTGCCTTTTTTACGAAACAAAAACTTTGAAACTTATTCGCACATTTATCCTGATATGCAATTTAATGGTTTGTATGCTAACTGATAAATTGTTCTGCAACTATGCATACATAAAATTTCATAGTATCATTGTTGATTATTTAAAACAAGGAAGAACAGAGCTGTCATCCTTTAAAATTCTTGATACAACTTTTTATTTTATGGAATTTTGCATTTGCACATATGTAGACTGATATACATTGACCTAGATACATTTTGAAAGTCTGTATAATAATGAATTCCATATTTCTTAACTAATACTTAGAACATTTAAAATTGGGGCAATTTTGACTTGAACTCTGTTCCTCATCTTTATCAATTTCAGAATTTGTTCTTTTTTCGCTCCCGTTTTTAAAAAAATGATTGAATTGCAGCCGTAGAGATCGATCGAAACTTTGGAGGTTTATTTTCAGCTGGCGTAAATAATGCGAATCATAATAATGTAGCATCGCAATCAAAACAACGAATTTTATCTATATACACACGAGCGATGAATGCGTTTTATGGAGCACACGAACTCGGCAGTTCACAATCTCCGAAACATAACACGTAGCACCTATAGCCCTGCCTGAAAAATTGAGATGAACCTAGTTAATTAAGATTCCCTGAAAGGAAATTTCAGCTATATACGCAGCCGTCTCAAAGTAAAAACCCCGTGTTAATTCCAGAAACCAAAAGCCCAGTGCTAGAAACGTATCAGAATAAAACGCGTAGAAAACATCGGCCGTGACCAATACCGCTATGAGGCACTTCAAGATCGTAACGAGCGTAATTCAAGATCAAATTACAGTCACTAGGGGAGCCCATTCAGCTTAGGGAAGAAAGAGGGGGGGGGGGATGAGAGGATTGCACATTTTAGCAATGTGCGTTATATAATAATTGTTAAGTTCTTTTGAAAGTGTGTTTAATAACTTTGATATTTTCATGATGGGATTTATTTTATGAGCACATGACAAACCTCATTACAAAATAGTCTGCAGACACTGTCCAAAATCTGCGACATACGACGCAGCGTCGCGGTGATTCTGCCACTGGGCCTTGTTCTATTCTACTATTTTTCTGTAATCAACAAATGTCTCACATCTACTAACAATTTATTGATCCTAAAAAGATGCTAACAAAATTATTTCCAAAAGGTTTTTATTAAAAATATAAGAATTAACATCAATAAAACATTTTCAATCTGCAGCAAAATGGTACAAATATTATAGAAAATGAAATAATTTTAGAACTTACTTGAACCTGTTTATCATCAAATTCAAAATCCCAAGTATGAGCAGATGGCTCATAAGATCCATTTGGACTTTTCCAGTCTAGAGAATCTTTTGGATCCTTCTTTGAGATGGCAGAGAAAACATGACAAGTATGAAGAAGTAACAGAAAAACAGCAAGAGACACCTTGCAACAGTACATTTTTCTTTACCTGGTGAATAATTAGACAGTTAATAAATTGGAAATACAAAATTAGACTTAAATCAATCTTTGACAAGAGAGGATTAGATCGAAACAGTATTAGAAAGAATAAAATAATAACAAAATTATTATCAAAAGTATTGGAAAGAACAAAATTTTAAGATGCCTATCACATTTCTGATGAATTTTTGTTACAAAATAAGAATTTAATTTTCTTTAACAGTGTAAGTGGTTGTATATATCCCTTAAAATAAATAGATCCCTAAGTTTCACATTGCTTTCTTTTCTTATTATTATCTTATTTCTTTTATATTTAGAAATTTTATTTTCAAATTAATTATGTGTTCAGAAATAAGAAGACACGGATTTGGGAGATTTATGGTTTGTAAGGGTCGCAAGTATTGCAGAATGGGTATTTAAATTAATACATTTTTGTATTCATAAGTAATTATCTTACAAATCTTTCTAAAGATAAATGGTCCAGAAAAAGAAATTCAGTTACTTAATATCTACTAAGGAAGTTAAAAATAATTTATAATTAAAAACAGGTTTATCTACAAGGTTCCAGGAAATAAATATTAAGTAAACTTTAAAAAATAGCAAGACATATTAATATAATTAACACCCAAAGAAAAAATTATAACTTATAAGTTTCATTAAATTGCTGCTTTGAAAGTAAAATAACCAATAACAAGAAAAGGAAAATAAAATTAATGAAATCAAAACTTCTTTCAGAATTTCAATCAATTTCAGTAGAATGTTAAAAAATAGGATAATATGGAGTGCTTGTATACAAAAAAAAATTGGTTAATTAATAAAAATACTTAATAGTTTATTAATAAAAAACACTTTGAATTTACATATTATTAAAGAAACACCTTAAAAAATGAAATAAAACAATGCTAATGAAGAAGCAACAATCAAAGTAAAAAAATATTTCAATACCCAAAATCAATAATTTTAAAAGAATATAAATTGTTGTATTAAACATAAATTATGTAATGCTAAACAAATTTACTTCCATGCAATTCTAATCTTAAAAAAGTTGTAGCAAAATCTTCAAAGAGAAGGAAATGAAATAATGCACCCTCTTTCATTTACTGTAAATTTCTAGACATTCAGAAAGAAATCAATAAGAAAAAAAATCTGAATATAATTTTATACTATAAATACATACAGCATAGAGACAAGTCATTTAATACCTACTTAATTTATCGTAAAAATAATTAAATTTGTACATGGAATTACATGCAAAAATAGATGAAATAATTACTTCACAATTTTATTACTTTCCTGCAATTAGTTTCGGTTTCCTTTGCAAATTGACAATAAAATGATATAGCAAAGTAAAAAGAAATCAAACAAGAAAAGAATACGATAACAAAAGATATATAATTTTTGAAGACTGCATCACTATCTAGTAATCTTTTTTCGGTCATGCATCTATTTATTGATTATGTATATTTTATTTGATAATATAAAGTAATAAGCAATTATATAACTGACTGAAAGAAGGAGATAAAACAATGTTATAGCTTAAGGAATTTATGAATTCTAATTCAGCTTACCAGTTCAATGTACGATTTCAATATTAATAATACGAACACTTAAAACAAATGTATTGATTTTCAGTCTTCGATTCCTGACCCGCAAAAGCAGAATTAAATAATTCTGCGCAATCTGAAAATATTTATGTTTTTAAAAAATTATTGAGAAAACCATCACACAAAGTTCAATTTATTTGTAAACAATATTGAAAGCCAATTTAACTCTTCAGTGCCAGAGTAATACATAGCACTGCATTATGGCTATGATAATCTTCTATATTTCCTGCAGACATGAAGAGAGTTTGCGCGTTTGTAATCACAGTTGTGTGTACGCATAGGAATAACTCCAACGTCTGATTGGCTATTGAGAATTTTTATGTGGCTCCAATGGAAGTTCAGGTTTATGCGAAAACCATCTAGTTAGCAAAGTAGATAGAGATATAGTACTTCTTTCTTACAGTAAAGAATTTAGACTGGTTCATTTGTTCGGTAGTGTCTTCCGAACATTCATTCTGTTTGTTAAATAAACTTTGAGTTTAGACATCTTTAAACCATTGAAAAGAAGACAGATTAAAATGAAAGAAACAAGTCACGATGTCCCGATCTTAAGTAGTAACTTGATTCCATCCAGTCAGTTCTCAGTTGACAAGGAATTTGATATTATATTATTTGATGGGATTTATAGCAACAGGCGAAGACAAGGAAGCACCGGCAAATGCATCGTGCTCTGCAAACATTCAATCGGATTTCGTATGCATGGAAAGATTGTTACAATACTTTTTATGGAATGATCTAATCGTCGTTTTGGAACGAACTATACTTTGTCTAATTTGGAACTAGGGGATAACAGCCTTTCGGGTCTATTCTGGTACCCCCGGTTGGGTTGGGAGACGTCACTTTTTCCGCACGTTAACAACGGGAAAAGTGACGTCTCCGGGGTACCAGAATAGACCCCATACACTCACTTTGGTAGAATCGGATCTCAATCCTTCTACCCCTTTTCTGCCACCAAACCACCACTTTCAATCAACGAAAGGATGACTTTTCATGGTTATCGGAATTAAGTATATTTCTGCTAGAGTTTGGGAATTTTCCAGAGAACTGTACCTAATGCTATGAGTTCAAACCTGGAATATAAAAGTAAAAAAAGCAAGTGAAAGTAATCCATGAGTTCCATTCATTTCCTCCGAAACCCCTTTAATTAAAATTTATGTGAAAGTGCGAAGAATTCTTGAAGGAAGTGAAACAAGAAGGCAAAATTTCTTGCACCTGTTTACTTATTTCCGCTGGTTTTATAATGATGAATCCAGTGGTATCTCATGCAACTGCTTGATAAAGTCTCGGCTACGGGACCTGAGGGTTCCAAGTTCGAAATCCGATTCCACTGAAGATCTGCCGTGAATAGGGACCTGTTGCACGTTAAATCGTACGTAGGAGGCTAAACGTCTTCTCGCTGCTGTGGTGCCTAGAACTCACTCCTCCCCGGCCCATCCCTTAAAATTCCAAGGTCTTTCTTGTTGTTTCAAAACGGGACGTTAATATAGCTAAACTAAACTCACACAGTTACTAAATGATGGAACTTAATGATTGAATGATAAGTCTGAGGCCTTTTTAACTTGAAAGAACCGCATTTCACTTACATCAATCATAAATCAACCCTTTGCAACTGTTTATGGAACTGCCGTGCATCGTATGATTTTTTTTTTGTCTAGATGAGCAATTATTTTGATTCTGTGCTAATTTTGATTTTTTTTCAAGATCATGTTGGAAACCGTATTAAGCAGAAATAAAACTTTACGGACTAATTTATGCTTCAAGAAATCTTTTTCTCTCTTCTTGGAAAAAAAGAAGAAGAAATAAGAAATAAAGAATACAAAATGTTCTTACAGCAGTGATCGAATTATGCATTTAATGGCTTGTTGCTGTTGTTGCAATATAATGAAAATCTACTTTCACCAATATTGTTTATAGTTTATTTAATAATAAGTTCTTCATAACCAAAAGCTTATCACGACCAGAGGCTTTTTAAAAAAAAGAAATTGCGAATCATGACATTACATCTTGACAGCTTTAAAATGGGATACGGGAATATATCGAATATAATAATTACGGGAATATATCACGCCGAATTCTAAAACGAATTTGGTGTTGTGAAAACACTGAAAATGTTTAGATTTGCCAGATTATAGAATATTACTTAGCAAACATAATTCATCTTAATTTAAAATATTTCATTAAAAACACAAATTAATGCATTTAACTAACTTTCAATTGTTTATAGCTGATTAATACTTTACTCTCCTATTTTCTTTTTCTATTAATCTACAGATGGAGTGAAACACTCTGACGGGAAAAATTAAAGGAACAACTGTAAAGATTCATGTGACTTGAATGATTTTGAGCTTAAGAACTTAAAACATGTAAAAATTTTTTGTTTTGTTGTGCTTCACATAGCTTCAAAATGCGGAATTACCTAATTCCACAAAAAATAAATTTAAATAAGAAAATAGGAAATGTGATATTAGGTGATGGGATTGATAAAAGTAGGCAAAGCGAAACCTCTATACAGCGGCCGCTCTCCGTTTCAAGGAAAACTGACCGCTCAGAGGCGCGGCCGCGCAAAAGGAATGGAATTTTCATGTTCGGAAATACAAAATACGTACTTAAATAAACTCTAATTCGTTATTTCTGATAAGGTGAATTTTAAGAATAATATAAAGAAAACAAAATTTTTTTTAACAAAAAAAAATGTTTCTGCTTGGGACTTTCAGCTTTTTCAGATATAACTTTTTTTCAGTTTTGTTTTTTTAATTGGAAAAATAAATCCTGATCGTTTCATCGGCATTACTGATGAATGGGTAATAATATCATCTATCTGCCCTGCAGTTTGTTGAGCTGAAAGTTTCATTTGCTGATGGTCGCCACCCACAGCAGCGGCTCTTTGTCAGAGTACGAATGAGCGCCTGAAAGGCAGAAATGAACTCTTAAACGCCCAACCCCGGTAGAGACCGAAGTCCACTTTTCTCTTCACATTTGGGAAAGAAATGATTAATTTCGATCTGATTTCCGGTGTTGTCTTTGAGAGTATTAATTTCCCTCTTCTGTTTTTCCCTTTCTTTTCTCTTAAAGAAAGGATTTCACTGAAGTTGAAAGGGTGACCAACATGGCCGCTTAGAGGAGTTTAAGTGGCCATTCCTAAAGGCTATTTTAACATCGTATCTATGGGTGAAAAATTCCGTGCCAAACAAAAATGGTCGTTAAGTGGGGTAACCGCTTATCTGGTCGGTTGCTTTATGGTGGATTATTATCTATACTTATAAAAGGCAATGTTTGTGTGTGTGCGTGCCTGCGTGCGATGTCCAGACGAATCTATCGCACTTACAACTTTGAAATTTCACACACAGGTAGTCCTAACGGTGACGGAATGCACCTCGAAGCCGAAATTTTAAAATTTAATCTAGAAATATTTTTATTTAATGTTTTGTGTTGTTTTGGTTGATTTTTCGCACTAATTTCTCAATAGAATGGTTTCGAATAAGTGTACGACAAAAATTGACACACCATCGGAAAGAGCGTGCGATTTCCGTTCTAATGAAGTTAGTTTTGAATTTCTAACGCAATTTACTGAATTTTCAAAAAAAAATTTAAAAATAGTCGGTTAAGCCTAATAAACTTTGTTTAGAATTACATTTTCTTGCATCGGCCGTTCTAATTTTGTTATCAATTTGAAATTTGTTGAAGTAATAAACATAACGTTTCTCCGTGATTTAAGACAAGAATGGTTAAAATTGAACAGTTGGTTGAATTTTAATTATTTTTTTTCTGAAGTGTTAAAAAAGTTTCGCCTCAAAATTCTCTTTTCGGTTCTTCAATCGGTTCTAATCAAGGTCGCGTGACGTATTTTCCTAACATGCATTTCGTCTAAATCACATGACGACATAACCCCTTTGCTTCGCATCGACAGATAATTCTTTTAATTTGTTTGTTTTTATACTGTTTGACAGTTGAGTATACGGCTGATATGAAAAAAAAAAAGAATTTGGAAGCGCTTCTAGGAGGGTGCCATTTTTTTTTGTCTTGACCGAATCAAATCGGCTATAGTTCTAGACCGTCTTTTGATGGTAATTTTTTCCTTCTTTTTTGATTACGGATTGAAAAGAACTTTGGAATGAATAGGGGATAATAGCTTTTGTAGTTGAAAATCCCAAAAAATCCTTTTTCAAATCAAATCAAACGGCTGATATCTTTAGTTAGAGAAGACTAGAAAAAATGAAATATGATTTCAAGGAGCTATTTACATAATATGGCTTAAAAGCTTAAATCTGAAGTGAAAGATTTTATCTCTCTTTTTCTTTTCTTCTTTGATTCATTTGGATATATTTAAATACTGTAGAAATTATGTTTGTCTGTATCTTTCGAGGCGTACTGTTCCATTTGAAATCGTTTAAGATTTCATTCGGTTTTCATTCTTTAACATTTTACCTGGTTTATAAGAATCAATCTTTTAAATCCTAAAAAAAACTTTTTCGAAAATATCGGTTTATTTTTTACTCTGTACTGTCAAATGTCATTATCGAGAAGAAAAATAAGCGGGGAAACCAATAATTTGTATCTTTTGTTTTGATTTTGATTTCAAAACTTTTTCGTGTCATTGTGGGCGGGTTTTTTTTCCATTTTGCTGAAGTCCTGATTCCACGGGCAACGCCGTGAGCGTACTGCTAGTTATTTATAATAATAAGCAAGGGTGCCCGTTAAGATAAGTTTCACTGTATTAAAAATTTTTAGAGATAAATCGGAAAAATTAATTAGATGTGTGGTCATCCCTGACAAGCTTTCCATCAGTTTTTCATGTTGGATGTTAGACAAAATAGGAGTGCCTGCGGTAAAGGGTAGTCTCGATGAATAGCGCTTCGAAACTCTTGGAAGGTGCTAGGTGGGGGCTGCAATCATGAAAGTCAGCATCCTACACATGTTCTGTAAGATTTAACATATATTTAACTTAACATATGATATGATGTAGTTTAATGGATCCATTTACCAAAATAATAAGTTATCTCTCTCTTATATTAGATAACTAGCAGTACCCGCACGGCGTTGCCCTTGGCATCATTACTTCAACAAAACGTGAAAAAGCACACTTGCAATTACATTAATGAAAGTTTTGAAAACGAAATCAAAACAGAAAAATATATATTATTGACTTTGCCCGTTTCCTTTTCCTCTCGACAATGACATTTGAACTGTAGGAAAACAGTACCGAGTAAGTTAATCCAAAACAGTATTAAGAAATTACAATGTGAAATTCATTAGACCGCAAGCAAAGAATGCGAGGCGAAGAAATATGTTAAGAGACGCCTGAAAATAATAATCGAAGTTATTGAGTAAATAAATCATCCGAATAAATCATCTCCGCGCAGAACGCGAAAATATATGACGTCACCTGCCGCGAGGAAGATGACGCGCCAGTCAAACGGATTGTAGAAATGCATGCTGAGAACTGAAAGTAACCTTGGAGTCAAAAGCTTCTATTCTGCGAGAGAAAATGTTTGAATGGATCAATAAAAATATATTTATCCTTTGTTATAATATCGTAGAAGAAAGATATTTTAATCGTTCTTGTTTTAAAACAGGGATAAATATTCCAGTTATTACCTCAAAAAAATTGGAAATGATAGCGTTATTAGAACGTCGGATACGAGAAAATAAGAATTGAAAGTTAAAAGTTTGATTTTGCACAAATGTCGTAAGCATCAGCATTGGGATTTTATGGTTGGAAATACATGCACGAACAGTTATCAGCACATGAGAAATCTCCAAATCATATGAACGGTTACCAGTTTTGCGTGGAGTTTCGTAAAAGAATAATATTAGAAAGGACTATAAATTCTGAAAATCAGAAAAAAAAATTAAAGGTTGGACATTGGAGAAAGTGTTCAAACGTTTAGTATTCGTGGTTGTGTTTCCAAAAGAAAAATAGAGAAAAGAAAGATGTACTATATGACAAAAACAGAGGAAACTTTTTAAAGCTACTTGCATTAATTGGAAAATTTTGCGTCGTTAATGCTAACCATTTGAGAAGAACAACGTCTAATGAATCATATTATATTCATTACTGAGAAAAAACTATCAAAAATGAATTCATAGGGCTACTTGGATCCAAAATCGAAGAACACATTTTGAAGCAAGTTTCAAAGTTGGCATATTACTCCATAATTTTAGACTGCACACTGGACTTAAGTCACGTTGGGCTGATGACATCTTAATATAAATAAAAGTCATTGTGGGTATGTGGGTATGTATGTGGGTATGTGGCTATGTTCCACATCTCCTCCTAAACCAATGGGCGGTTTTCAACCAAATTTTGTACACTTATTATTTAAGACAAGGGGAAGACACTTATGAACTTTTCTACGTCCAAAAGTTAATTAAACAGGCAGTTAATTAGAAATTAACCGAAACCGTTTTTCCGCCGTAACTTCGGAGCAAATTGTCTGACAAAACATATTTTTATACCATCTTAAAGTTCAAAGTTTTACCCTTTCAATGATACCAATTTTATTTCTGTAACATTTTCCCTTCGATTGTTATTAATTTTTAAAAGTTCAGACAACAATTAAATAATTAACAAAGCCCATTGACTCAGCGATTCTCGATGAAGATTATTTTATTTTTCAATCAACTGTCACGTGATCCTTCAGGAATGCGAAAACATGTGGAATAAATTATTTTTAAAATCAACTATCACGTAATCATTCTTTCCGCTGTAACTTCGGAACAAATTGTCCGATAAAAATTATTTTTATACCATCTTAACGTCCAAAAATTTACCTTTTCAGTGATATCAATTTTATTTCTGTGACATTTTTCTTCAATTTTTATTAATTTTTTAAAGTTTAATAACATTTAATTTATTTTTTTTCAGACGATTTTGAAAGAACGCAAATTTATAGCTACTCCGTTGCTTGGCAACGGTTAGACTTTGAACTAATTTACCTTTATTTAAAAAAATTTGCTTATTTTTATGAATATCTATAATATAAAGCAGAAAATGCATGTATTTGTCTGTCTGTCTGTCGGCCGGTCACAAGAACTCCTCCTAAACGGTGAACGGTAGCGACATGAAATTTACACACGACATTCTAGAGCATATTTCTAGGTCAAAGGTGCTATTTTTAACTTTCAGAATTAATTAGTTCTTAAGGTATTTAATTAAATAACGAACATTAGCCTCTTTTAAGCCTAATGCTTAGCCGTTTTTTGCCAATAACTTCTGAAACATTTATTAGACAACAATTATTTTTATGCCAAATTAAAGAGCAGAAAATTATCTTTCTAAAGATGATAATTCCTTTGCGATGAAGTGTTTTCTCTGATTGTTATAAAGGTTTAAAAAATATTTTTAACGTAATTTCTAACAATACTTTTTATTCTGATAGAAGTAAATTCAAGCCAAATTACTGTTTCGCGCGCGGGCTTTGGCAGTGTTAAAGATAATATAAGAAAATATTGCTTTGTTTGACCATAAGACTTTACACTTCCGTTTTCCAGCTGTCGTAGGATTTACAGCTTTTAATACGGTTACACAGTGATCCAATGACGTTAGTGAATTAATCTCTCGATGTTTTGTTTAATTTTCACAGTGAGGTATTACAGAATATCCATCTGTAGATACGGTAATGGGCAATAACAAGTAAAATCATATCCTGTAGAGTTCTTAAACTCCTTAGAATAGTCAGGGGTACCTTCCGACAAGCTGCGATTAAACGTCGGTGTGCCTGAACTATTGATACGTAACCTGGATGTACCGAGACTGCGCAATGGCGCACGGTTACAAATTACATACTTAGGTGAAAACGTCGTGCCAGCTACTGTTATGACTGGCATAGCGAGAGGCGAGAGTTTTTTAATTCCACGCATTCCGATAATACCGAAGAATTTACCATCCCAGTTCAAAAGGTAACATTTCTCTTTAAAATTAGCATATTCCAGGCTCAGGGCCAGACACTCAAAGGAGCAGGCGTACGTTTGGAAAAACCATATTTTTCGCATGGGCAACTATATGTGGAATGTTCACGTGTGTCCAGCCCACAAAAACTCTACATCCATGCAAAAAACGGAAAACAAAAAACGTCGTATACAACAGTGTGTTAGCATAGATAAACAAATTACCTAACTATATCAGCAGATACTCCTGTTTGTCGACCAATTATGTATTATCAACAGTCAAAACTTTTAATTTCCCGTTTCAACATGTAACGAAACATTTACATTCGTGAATTAAAAAAAATAATAATCCAAATTCTTCGCGCACAAAGTCGCGGGTAACAGGTATTTGTTATAAGATTTGTATGGTTTCAGAGTTAAAGTGAACCAAGTCCATGTTTCGCCCATTGGACTTAAGTCGCGTTGGGTTGATTTCATTTGTTATAAGATTTGTATGGTGCATTACAGGTGCAGAACCTTGCATGGAAGAGCACTTTTCGGATTCCATTCCAATCGAGCATTCAATCGGTGATGCTTTAATAGAGAAAATCTTAGTACAGCTGGAAGAGATGAAAAATCCGCTGGAAAATATGCTTGGCCAAAGCTATGATAAACGGTCTAATATGAAAGGAAAAAATCCAGATGTCCAAACAGAATCCCGAACATCAACCCTCGGACATTTTATGTGTGTTTTATGTATTATCCATCCCAGTTCTTATTGAATCTTCACAACGCTATCTGGTCGCTGTGGAATTCCTTAGTATTTTACAGCAAATTTATAACTTCTTTGCATCCTAAACTCAACGTTGAACATTCTTGTAGAAACAGGTACCTAGTATAACGGGCAAGCCCTTAAGTCAAACGCGATCACTCTGTTGGAGTTATCGCTAGATAAAACAACTGATGTATTGACCGAAACCTTGTCTTGAGTTTGGCAAAAAAGGTAGAAAGTTTTAAGTTTATTGCTAGTCTTGTCATTTGGCACTCAGTACTCTTTAAGGTCTATGCCGTAAGTAAGATAACAAGTACAAGTGAAATAATTTAATAAGATATATTAAAATTTAAAGTTCGCATTAAACAGAATGCTCACTATTGTTATTACCACTATTGTTTACTTCTTTTGTATTTTCTTTTTTGTAATTAAATATCAGAAGCAAGATGTTACTGAGTGAAAATATAGATGTGTCTAGTGCTGTAGAAATGATTGACAAAACAAGACAAGCTATGGTAGAAATGAGATCAGGCAAGGTGTTTCAACAGGCTCTGGTTGATGCGCGTGAGCTCTGCAACAGAATTGAGACTGAAGCCAAGACTTGGCGAAGATGGTTTCCAACTTCACCAAGAAATATTAGTTACGTTAATTCTACTACCAGACGAAGTGATCAGCTGTTGGAGATTCTAACTTACTTCAATATAAACAGGGCTGCTGCAAATTTTCGAAATTTCCCAGCGGCTTTGAACATTTTTCTGACTCTCCTAGTAACTGCAGCTGCTGGCGAGAACGTTTTCCCAAACCGAAACATATCAAAACGTATCTGCCATCCACCATGTCCCAAGAACGACTAGTTCATGTAGCAGCCATAACAAATGAACGGGACCTTCTGCAGAACATTGAAATTGCGAAGAAATTTTACGGATAAAAAGCAAGAAAAGTTAATTTTTAAACAGAACTTAAAATACTGTTTTAAAATGAAATAAACTATTTTCAAAATAAATTTGCTGAATATATTATTTTAGCGTCAATAAGACCTATATAATCTTAAATATATCTGAAGTTCAAAAATTCTCACCATAATATTATTCAGTCATATTTGCCGGTTAAACATGCATATTTCTATATAAAAGTTTGTTTGGCATTTAGAATACAGACATAATAGAATTTAAAGAAAATACGTTGGTTATATGTGTTGGGAGGGGCGCCATATTGGTGCTTTGCCCGGCTGGTAAAATGACCTCGGGCCGCTTCTGCTGACCGTGGGGCTACGGCTTTAGGAACGTCCTATGTAGTACAATAGAAAGCACAACCATATCACGGAATGAAAAAAAAAGATCCTTACAGAACATAGGGGACTTTTTTTGATAAACTTTATCGCCATTCAATTTTCGTACACCTGAACTGAATATTAGTGGCGGAAAGACGGGGTTGGTAGGGCCGGAAATCTAGGGGCGCAAAATTACCAAAACAAAATGAGAAAAAAAATCGCAACGAAGTTTCTGAATTAGAAAATTTACTGAAAAATTCTAAAAAAACAATAAAATTTTATGTACTATTGACCACAAAACTTTCAAGGTATCAACTACCCCAGTAATCTCTCTCTCTATATATATAAAAGGCAATGTTTCTGTGTGTCTGTCTGTGTGCGGTGCACCGCAGAGACAGCTGCACCTACAGGTACGAAATTTGGCACGAAGGGGGCCCAGGACAGGAGCCGAAACACATCGAAGCGATTTTTCGTTATTCAATGATTTAACGATTTTTTTCGCCTTTTTCAGCGAAGTTCCGTACTAAAATTGTCTGGAAATTGAAGTCCGGAATTGTTCCTAAAAAAGTCCGGAAGTTGAACAGGTACGGAAATTTTTTTACAGCACCTGAAACTTCATATAATGCCCTCCACAATGAGACCAATTTCAAATCTGCGCAATAATTAGACTCTTGCCGGTAATTAATTAAAATAAGGACATTTTTTAGGAAGAAACGCTATTTTCCCGTAAAGTCTTTCTGTAAATCGCGGTAAAAACTTTACTGCCTGTCATACAGAATCGAATCTTCTTTAGAAAATACCCTCAAGAGTTGGCTTTCAAATGAAAGAAAAATTATTCAAATCCGATGAGAAGTTCATTAAATTTTTTTTCCGAAAGATGCAGATAAAGTTTTTGAATCAATACCTAAACATCGAATTCGTTGGCGAAAAAAACAATTTGATTATGAAAATCAGGATGAACCCATAATCGATGCACAGGAAAAATACAAAATTGAATTCTTTTACCACTTGATTGACACTGCAATCAGTTCTTTACAAGAAAGATTTTCTCAGCTGCAACATCGTAATAGTTACTTCTGTTTTTTTTATATCATTTATATGAACTAAAAGATGTCAGTTCTTCAGCAATTTTGGCTCATTGCGAAGATTTGGAAACAATTTTAACAGACTGAGAATCATCGGATATAAACAGCTTGGAACTCTATTATGAAATATGAGTGGTGTGTTCTCTATTGGATAAAGATTTACCAATTCTGGAAGTTTAGAAATTGTTAACAAAAATGAATTTTGCTCCAAACTTGAGCATCGCTCTAAGAATTTTACAACTCTCTTTCAATAAGTGTTGCATCCGGGGAACGTAGTTTTTCCAAACTAAAAATAACCAAGAACTATTTACGAACAACAACATCTCAAACAAGATAGTCAAACCTCGCTCTATTAAGAATTGAGTATGAACTGAGTAACAGTTTAGATGTTTCTGAATTAATTAGAGAATTCTCTGAACTAAAAGTTCGTAAAAAAAATTCGTCTGAATTACACTCCCGTTAACTGTTAACAACTAACTATAACTAACTGTTATAATTAGTTGTTGTTATAAACAACTAACTGCTAACTGTTTAGCTGTTTTTTAAATGAAGTATTTTAAGTGAAAACTTATTATAAGTAGTTGTGTCAATTACTGAGTTACTGCTGTTTTTTGGACATTCGCAAAAAAATTTAGAAAAGACCATACACCTTTTATTTAGAATGCTTACATTGTACAGTGAAACCTCCCTGAGCGGCCACCCCTCCGTTCCGAGAAAAATTGGCCGCTCAGAGGGGGTGGCCGCTCTGAAGGGTTTTCGTTACAATTACAAGATAATTGCTATAATACATAATATAAAACAAGTCTGACACATATTTCTTATTTAAAATGAAGTTTGAGACTTATCTAAAGAGAAAATAGTACTTTATTTAATAAGTTTTTACATTTTTTGAAAAAAAAGGATACAATTTGTGACTGTTTTAAGTTTTTACCCTTCTCGGAAAAAAACCCATTTTTTCCAAGTTCGTTTTCCAGTTTAAAAAGTAAATCTCTAACCGCTGCTTTTGTTAAATGGGATGGGCGAACCCACCCGGCGGCCGTTCAGAGGGGTTGGGTGGCCGTTGCTAGGCGTTATTTTAACATTAGGTCTATGGGCCGAAAAATCCGTGCCACGAAAAATTGGCCGTTAAGAGGGGTGGTCGCTATGTAGGGGTGGCAGTTCGAAGAGGTTTCACTGTAGTTCCATAAGAGCGTAATTTTTTACTTTTGCACGGAGTGGTTCAAAGGCTAATTCCGACCCTGGGGGTTGGGCAGGGGGTGCATTGATGTCCCGAGTGCCAGTCTCTGGGGGTGCAAAGAGCCAAAACATTAGAATACTTATTTCATTTTTTTGAAGTTAAATATGTTGGGGGAGGAGTGTGAAAACATTTACTGTGTGTCTGGAGGCTATTTAGCTTTGGTACGCCATTGCATTCGTCTGTTGACACATACAGCAATAACTTATGCATATACGCCATTCAAAAACTGGATGAAACTGGATTTTTCGGTAAATTACGCTTCTCTAAGTACGGAAAATGAATCTCTGAAAAAAGAAAAGGTAAACTTCATTAAGCGTGTTCGGACATTTTCAATGTAATCAGCTGGTTCTAGTGGGAGGAATGAAGATAAGGTCATAAATTAATTCCGTTAACGCGGAGATCCTGACTCTTAAATGTAAATCTGTAAAACAAATTTATAGATCACGGCAACACACTTGACATTCATATCCTTATTTACACAGCTGTTCTAATAATTTTTTCTTTTCTTTCAGACCAAATCTAGCAAGATAAATCACTTAACACACTTAAAAGAAGGCATAGCAGAAATAAAGCAATAAATTCAGGAATGAAAGAAAAAAATCGGTTTTTGATAGCGATTTTTCTCCAAATGATAAATTAGGTCCCATTAAAAATGATTTTTAATTTTTTTTTTATTTTCGAGAAAATACTGTATAACCGAAAATCAGAAATAATAATAATAGAAAAAAACCAGATTAAAATAAAATGTGAAAAATTAAGATGGAAAAACAGTACTTCAAAATTACTAGAAAGGAAAAAAAAAACCTATAAAAGGAAAAAGTATGATCATCTAGATCAGTGGTTCCGAACCTTTATTTCCTCCAGCAACTCTTGATTAGTCTTTTAATTTCGTGTACCATATCTTCACCCAAAGAAGATTTTATTAATAATGTGGCTTAGGTTAGGTTAAGAGTCAAACGACTGGAATTAACTTCATAACATCTGTAGATTTATATTTGATTTTACATTTTATTCCATTTTCTATAATAGTTCCACGTCGTAACAAATGAAAAGGGTATTGAAATAATTTCGCATTAACTTAGATGAAAGCTCATAATTACTCATCGTGACAATTGACTATTCAAATGGAAGACAATTTCGATGCGATCCTTGAGCTAGTTTCTTGGAGCTGAGTTCTATAAAATTAGGTTCGAATGAAAATAGGTATAATAACATGCCTAGAGCCATGCCAAGCTTACTGCAATATTTGTTATTAATATACTCATAAGACCATTCTTATACGTATTAAATAATTTAATGCTTTAGTACTGAATTCTTGGTACTCTTCTTCCACTGTTACCTAGTCGGCTTAAGGCGCACAACTAACTTTTCACACGTACTTGAGGAAACAAAATTTTAAAACTTTTTTTTCCTTTTTAATCTCTTATGTTTTGTGTTTTCCGCCATTACTATCCTTACTTCCGCATGCACCCCTATCTAGCTTGTTGCGTACCCCCTGGTTCGCGTATCACAGCTTGGGATACACTGATCTAGATGCTTAATAACAAGGTTACTAATTCAAACTTATATGATACAAGTCCAATGCGCTAACTTAAATTAATTAAAAATGGAAAATTGTGTCCTTCCCGGCTTCCCATATCATTTACAAACAAGTCCACATCTCAATGAATTTTGGAATTTAAAATAATTTATATCAAAATATGTTTTTGTTACTAATATTTTTTTTTTATTTTAACAGTGAAATTTCATTTTTATATTAATAGAATATATCTTTTTCTTTTTTTCTTCCAATAATAATTAGTATTTGTGAACATTTTGTCTCTTGTTCAGGTCGTGTCGCGGAAAACGCGCCGAAAAGCATTGACGTAAGTTTATGATCGTAGTGTCATTTTCTTTCAATATATGTTAGATGTCGTTTGGGAACACAAATTTTGAAGTGGCTCTAGACTCTTCATCAAATATATTTTTAGAAAATTTCACAGCTATTGTGCGCATTATCTAAACTTAAAGAATGGTATACTTACTTAGAAGGGGGTAGTATTTTTTACCTTAATGGTCAAACTGTGGATACTTCAGTTTTGTTAGATACATATCCGTTTAAAACTGTTTTTGCTCGCGTTTCAATGACTGATACGTTTGACATTGAATTGTGACGGATTACTAGTTCTATCAAAATGGATGTCTTGCCCACCCATGATAAACCAAACACATTAAAGACCTCCTGCTAGTGCGTGACTCTGAGAACTCCTACACGCGGCGGCTGGGCAATTAACACTTAGCACTCTTATTCAATTACTAAAGAAATGCACGCAATTGAATCAATGATTTCTTGCGAATAGCAGACTTCCCCAAAACATCTGGTATTAGGGGATAAGTTCTTATCAATAATTTATGTAGCAAGGGCAAACAAATTTTTCAGTAGCTACGATATTACTTGTTCTGACATTACCTTCACGAAGAAGGGAACACTTAATTATTTTTTGAGACTGTTGACTCAATTACCCGCTAATGTTATGTCCTTTTATCTTTTTCGTGCACGAAATACGGAGAGAGAGAAAATAAGAGTATTGTAATCGTCAAAAAATTCAACCGCGACATTTTGATGAATCTCCTCGTTTCAGACCTCCCTGGGAGGCACCCCCCCCCCATTTTTCTGGAATTATGTCTGTTTGTGTGCTCGAGAACATAAAAACGCAAAGAGTTAGGAGGATGGAATTTGGTAGGTGGTCTTTACATCAAAATTATAGATTTCTGCCACATTTTGGATCAACTCCGTCAACAGGGTGTCTGTCTGCCTGAGAATGTGAACACGATGTAACATAAAAACGCAAAGTGTACAATGGAGGAAATTTGACACATAGTGTTATGACCAGAATTGTAGATGTGTGTCAAATTTGGGCCCAATCCGTCAAAGGGTTGTCTGTCTGTCTATTCGAAGGTATTGAAAAACTCAATTACTCAAACATGCAACAGAATAGATAGTTGGAACTTAATATGCTGTCTTGAGATCAAAATTATAAAATTGTACCAAATTTTGGACCCAATCCGGCAAAGGGTTGTCTGTCTCTCTATTCGAGGGTATGGGAACGCAATTACTCAAACATGCAACAGGAT
>BGPR01013595.1:0-41305 GCA_013235015.1 Araneus ventricosus | reverse complement strand
CTCCCCCCCCCCCCAACGGGAAAAAAAATTTTTGCTGCAAATTTGACTGGAAGCATTTTCCTGAAAACATATTCAAAAATTTACTCTGTTAACACATAGAGCATTATACACATAAATTTTAAAAATATTGCATAATTATATACATATTTACATTCTTGCTTTTACTTTCTCCACTCTCCTCCAAGAAACCACAACAAAAATCTCAAAACACATCATAATACCATGTAAAAATTATGCCATACAATTTCATCCACAATACTAAATATTTTTTCAAATTTATTCATTTATTTCTTCATTTCTTAAAAATATTTCGAGCATTCAAAACAATAGGAAAATAAATGCTATTATATAGAACTTCAACTCCTGAAAAAAAAATGCAATCAGTTGTGATGTATATAGCTTCAAAAGGCTGCAAATTCATGCAGTATAATTTTTTATATACATAAAATGTCTCACAATTTCACCCCTATCAAGACCTATATCCTATTCACTACATTTTCGGACCAGCCTGACAAAATGAGTAAAGTAATATAAAATGGAAGACATCACCATCATATACAGAATAACAATCTTGACACAGAAATAAAAAATAGTAAGAAACATCTGTAAAGCTATATAATACATCTATTTTTTTATGTGTGCACACTTTTCTGATTGTCATTTATCAATACAAAATGAAGTAAATAAAATTCTATATCACAATTAAATTGTAAAACAATTATAGACATAAATGTTATTTTTAAAGAATTTTTTCTCTTTTTCACAACAATTCTTTAATTCCTAAGGTTTGGCCTAGGCTGCTCTTGTTTAAAAATTTTGCTTACATTAAGTTTCATTGTTTTGTTGTCCTTAAGACTCTTAATGACATAATTATCATTTCTTAAAATCTTTATAATCTCAAAAGGTCCTTTATATTTCTCCTGGAACACATGTGGATGAGAAAAATTCTTAACAAATACCTTGTCGCCCAAATTAAAATTTGGCACATTACGACCCTTGATGTGCGGAGCATTGTTTTTGAAGTATTGTTCCTCATTTTTTGCAAACTCATTTCTTATGGAACACATATTATTTCTGATATTTTTCAGATATTTTGATTCATTTTCAACAGTAATAGGTTCAAAAAAGCTATCTAAAGGTAAATTCTGCTTTCTGCCAAAGAATATTTCTGCTGGAGCAAATTTTGTTACAGAATGAATTGAATTGTTATAATACAATTTGAAAAATAAAAGTTTCTCTGACCATTGAAAAGTACTCTCACACATTGATGCCAAACTTTCTTTCATTGTTCTGTGAGCTCTCTCAAGTAAACCATTTGCCATTGGATAGTAAATTGAAGATTTTCTATGCTGAATATTTAACCTGTCTAAAAATTCCACCATCTCATTCGAGATAAAATTAGTGGCATTGTCAGTGATTAAAAATTTTGGAAGACCAAAATTGGCAAAATATTTGTTTAAACAATTAATGATAGTTCTAGAAGTGATGTTTTGTAAAGGATAGGCTTCTAAATATCTACTATAGTGATCAATTATAGTTAAGATAAAATTTTTGTTGTCTGTGGACCTAGGAAGTTTACCAACAACATCAATAGCAATACACTGACCTGGTGCAAGATTTCTTTTGGGAATCATTTGTGTTTGAGTTAATTTGGCTTTTGGTTTGTTTTCTAGGCATTTTTCACAATGCTCACAAAAATTTTTTGTATCTAAGTATATACCTTTCCATTGATACTTATGTCTAATGAATTCAAAAGTTTTTTTAACACCAAAATGTGGAGCATGGGCAGTTTCAATACAAACTTTAATTAGAGATTTAGGAATTACAATTCTATTTACAATTTTCTTTTTATTTTTATGTGCATTTTTTATCATTAACAAACCTGAATTAACATCAAGAAAATATTGTTTACATTGTTTGTTTACAGATAAATCATTCATAATTTTGCTTAAAATTGCATCTTGCTTTTGTTCAAATGAAATGTTTTGCAAGGAAAGTTTATCATTAGGTTGAAAAAGAGTGATGTTGTTTACATTTAAAGAATTTTCCTCCACAACTCTGGATAGAAAATCAGCGGGATTTAAACTACCAGGTATATGAGTTGGAGTGAATGAAAAAGTACCTAAATACAATAACCACCTAGCAACTATTTCTGGTTTTTTGTCAAGACTTTGATATTCAGTTAATGGTTTAGCATCAGTTAAGAGTTCAAAATTTTCCCCCAATAATTGATCATGAAAATGTTTGACCGAAGCATAAATAGCAAGCAATTCTCTTCGTATCGAAGGATATTTACATTCTGCTGGTGTTAATTTTCTAGAAAAAAATTCTAAAGGATAGAAAACATTGTCTTTCTTTTGCAATAATATACCACAAATAGCAATTTTACTAGCATCAGTAATTAATGAAATAGGCAAATTTGGATCAAAGTTTTTTAACGTAGGTTTTTTGAGAATGATTTCCTGCACAGAGTTAAAAGCATTTTCACATTCAACTGACCAAACAAATGGAGTATTTTTCTTGGTTAACTTTACCAATGGTTCAACAATACCTGCATAATCATAAATCAAACCTCTAAAATAATTTAGCATACCCAAAAACATTTGTACCTGCTTTAAATTTTTTGGCCTAAAAAAATTTGTAACTTTGTTTACATTCTGTTCTGATGGAGAAAAACCATTAGCATTTAAATCAAAACCAAGATAAGTAATTTCTGATTTGCACAATTGCAAATTTGATGGATCAAGAGTAAGATTAAATTTTATGAGTCTATCAAATACTGCTTGCAAAGTTACTTTAAGTTCACATAGGGAATCTGCTGCAATAATAATGTCATCAAGAAAAAATTGAACATTTTTACCTGTGATACCATTTAAACATTTTGAAATTAGTGTGTGAAAATAAGATGTACTGTATTTTGAGCCAAAAGGAAGTCTGGTCGGTTGAAAATTACCCATTTCTGTACAAAATGCAAGTTTTCGCTTATCCTCATCCCTCAATTTTATTTGAAAGAAAGCTGACTTCAAATCCAAAACACAATAAATTTTCCTACCTGCAATGTTTTTAATGATTTCAGAAATTTTTGGAAGACAAATCTTGAATGTTTCAGTTATGCTATTAAGAAGTCTATAATCTACAACCATTCTGAATTTAGGTTCAGAATTACTGTCATTAGGATTTTGTTTTTTCTTAATGAAAATTACAGTAAAACAATAACTGGAAGAAGATGGTTCAATGATACCTGCCTCTAAAAGATTATTAATTTCCTGCTGAGCATATTTTTTAGCCATGAGAGGAATAGAATAAGGTTTTGTTTGAAGAGGAAATTTATGCAATAGAGAAAATTCTGGGATTACTGCTGAAGTTTTACCAAGAGTTTTGTATGATTTTGAAAATACCTTATAATTTTTAAGAAGTAAATCTTGCATGTCTTTTTTGTCTTTATCATTAAGATGATCAAGTTTAAAATCAGATTTGAGTAACTCATCTCTGCGCATTTTATGAATTTCATTTAAGTTTAAGTTGTTAATTTGATAAATTTCAGATTCAGAAGGAGACATGATGTCATTAACATCAAATGTTGATAATTTGCCCATAATTGTATTCTTTCTAACATGAATGACTATTTGTGTTATTTTCAATTATGGTGTGAAAAAGATTAGCATTAGTGGGAACATTTAGAGATTCATTGATTAAGTAACCTAGTTTATTTTTCTTTGGAATAAAAATTAGATCTTTGTTTTTTGAAATATTTTTAGGAACTTTTAAATTTATAATTTCTGTTGAAAAAGGCTGAACTGTAATATTATTGGCTATTTTGACATTAAGCGCATGAAAAGTTTCCTCGCTGACATTAAATTTTTCACCAAAATTGTTGTTAATTTGCTCAAAACTTTCTTTTTTGTTTTTGTCACTTTCAGATATGTCACAATCAGTAGTTTCACTGCAAACATTGGTGGGAGAATTTTCCTCAAAATCAAATTTTTGATTACCAACTAGAAGTTGTTTGTTTACAGTGTCTATGACAACTTTATTTCTTTGTAAGAAATCATAACCAAGAATAGCATGATACTGAGCATTCCAAGAGTTTAACGTGACAAAAAATTGATTCGAGAACCATTTATTTACAATTTTGAATTTTAAATTGATTGCTGACATGTAAGGAACAACTGTGTTATCTATTGTTTTAATTCTGACCATTCTTGAAATATACTCAACTTTAGTTTTTGTTTTGATTTGATCAACAATGTGTGGTTGAATTAAACTTACATTTGCACCTGAATCAATGAGACATTTTAACTGAATACCACAAATTTTTATATTAACAATTGGAAGATTGTTGCTATTGTTAGTGCATGACATTAATACTTTGGTTTCTGAATTATCTAAAACTTTTTCTTTATTTTGATTTGGCTGTTTAGCTGAATTTTTATTTTTTGATTTATTAGTTTGAGAATTTTGCTTTTTGATTACATTTTTATCCTTAGATTTCTCACCATCATGCCTTTCTAACACTTTGACATTACTCTGTTTTTTCTTTGTTACATGAGACACTTTTTTGTTGTTTACAAAATCATAACTCTTTATTTTATAGATTCCTGCCAAAGAGAATTCTTTTTTTTGTAGTTTGCAAGAATCTTCTAGAAGTTTAAATTGTTTCTGAAACCTCTATTAGAAACAGATCTAAAATTACCTCTAAAACCTCTACCATAATTACTTCTTTGATTTGCACGAGAGCGATAAGGATGAAAGTTAATTGCACGAAAAGTTCTGTTGTAGTTTGGCCTAACATTACCCCTGTAATAATTGCCACGAGTATAATGAAAACAATTATTGGCTTTGTGGTTTAACTTGCCACAAATTTGACATGGAGATTGTTGGTTACTTTAAACATTATTGGAGTTGGTTGCTGGTGCTTCTGTCAAACTATTCACACACAAATTTTGGGAAGATATAGCATTTACTTTTTCAGATAGTTCTAAAATTTGTTTATTCGTACTCAATTGTTGTGATAAAATCTGGTTTATACCAGAATCTGTGACATTTAATTCTGCACCATCATCACTCAAAGCATTGTCAATGTTTTTAGCTATTGCTACAGCAGATTTGAAATTTATGGGACCCAATTTTTTAACTTCTACCCTAATATCTGGTCTTAATGCTTCAATAAATTTTGAAAGCTTTAATTTTTCTGTCAAGTTTACAATATTCTCTTCCTCACTGTTATTTGGATTAGAGAATTTATCAGTGGTATAACTGACTTGCTCTGCCAAATCTGAAATAGATTGGCTGACTTTTTGTTTTAAATTGTTAAATTGCCTTTGAGCTTCTTCAAAATTTGGTTTTTTGCAAAATTTTTCTTCAAGCTTTTTTACCAAAGAATCAAAATGATCTAATTCTTCTAATTTTGGATTGCTCACTAAGAATTTTAATGCTTCATCTTTTAAATTTAGTTTTAGAACTAGAATTTTTTTAGCCTCACTCCATTTCTCAAGTTTTGCAACATTATTTAATTGTTTTATAAAAAAATCAAAGTTTTCATTACCACCTTTGAAAGGTGTGAGAGAAGAGATAAGACTTTGGGCCATTGTACTTTAAAATCTACTGACAGTCATGAAATATATCAATTATAAAAATACCCAAAACATATATAAAAATACTGAAATACACAAATTGAAATTTATAATACTATTAAATCATTTTCACAAAAATAATGCATTTTCCCTGAAGGAGACTGGAGCATTGAGCAAAAATATAAAATAATTTTAATACTCTAACATGTGCATCACTGTTAAATTTAAATTAGTTGGCAGTAAATTAAAAAAATAACCCATGAACTCAACCTTAAATTTGTATATTACAATTTTGCTTTTGAACACGGCACCAAATGTAAATAATTTTAAAATAATGTTAATAAATCATATATGTTGGGGGAACAAATATTAAGGGCATTAAATATATTGAATGGGGTACTGCTAGGATATTTATAAAAATATTGAAGCAAGGTAGATGCCCAGAAATAAAATTTAAATCATAATATATATTGAACAATTAATTAATTCTGGGTACTCAATCATAAACACAATAATAAGCATTTCAAGCTATATTGAAATAATTCACCTACCTTTACTGACCTGAAAACCCTAGCTACTTAATTAAAAGTTAATTTGCATATAGTGGTAGTACAATACTAGTTGTAAAAACAAATCAGAGAAATTAAAACAGAATCAAAATCTATGAATTTAAATCTTTTTTATTTTAGAATAGTTTAAATTAAATTACTTTAACACTGCCACAAGTTACACATATACAAGATGATGCACATTTTTAGAAAATGTAATAACCAAATTAAAAATATGTAGCTACACATAATACAACGCACTGCAGGCTCAAAAAATATATACTAATAAGGATATTAGGTAGAAACCACAAATTTAAGAAACATCTTGATTCTGCAGAAATGGCGGTACATTAACAGAGCACATCACAGTCTTTGTTTCGCTTGTAATAAAAAAAAAAAACTTACCAAAGCACACGTTGTATGAAAAATTTGGAGAATTTGTAATATCAAAAATTACGTTCTCATTCTTGAGGTAATACATTCGCATTATTGGTATACTAACAAGTTTCCTTGCACATTTCCATCAACACACAGTTAACGTAAATTTTTGCAGAACAGGCTATTGAAGAATTATTGCACCCTGATCATCTTTAGTGCAGGGCTTGAATATTCAGAGCACTCTAGCTACTGATTTTCTTTTTATCGAACATTTTAGCACCAAAAGCTGTCACAATTTTCATCTGAATAAAGAAAGATGAAAAGAAAAAACTTTTTTCCTTCGATGACACCATTCACTGCATGAAGGTTTTAAATTCGCAGAATCCAGAAGATTTCAATTTTGCAAAATCAAATCTTACATCATCACACGAAAAAATCTTGTTGAAGACAAATCAAAGCTTACATCATCACACGAAAAATCTTGTTGAAGAATACAACACTTGCATCATTTTGCTCCAACGGAAAAATAATAATATATATAAAAATGGTTGACTCTCTGAAGGCCTTAAGGTCCCCAGAAGCCTTTAAAAGGCCCTGGGACCTGCAGCTGCCAATACCCTCACACGTTCAGAGAAGCACACAAAAGAAAGTTCCAATCGTAACGGAAAACGATTCCAGTAACAGACGCCAAAAGCCTGATAACACCAAAAACCTACGCGCCAAGATGGCGAAGAAATAATCCCGTAGCAAAATTTGAATTTAAAAATTAATAAAGTTGAAACTTTAATGGAAACAACAACAAAAGTTAAGACAAATAATAATTAAATCGAAAACAAAGTAAATAATTAAGTAAAATTTAGAAATTAAATGAAACGGCTAAAATTAACGTTTGAATTTCAAAATTTGCCAAAGTTGCCACAAGAAAATAAAGAAACTTTATTGGCGAAGAATTAAATTAATTAAAAATACTGACAAAGCCGAAAAAATGATGTTGATGCAATATTTGCAATCTAACACCAATCTAGAAGCTTGGACTTGGATACCAGGCTGCTATGGGCCCCGGCCTATCATAGGCATCCAGCACTGACTCTACATTGTTGAGGAAATGTGATTCAAATATAATGTCGGTGTATCCAGTGTAGCTATTAACTTGTTTTTAGAGATATTTCTCTTGAACTCTTTGCTCTCTTATGTCGAGTCAGACTCGGCATTCTGAATGATGCATCTTTTACACATTCTTGTTGTATAACGCTTATTACAAAACCATATAATAGCAAAAACATAGATTAATTTTTAGGAATTGAAATAAATTAATAACAGTATTTTTTTCGCTTTTTAAAGCGCTAAATCATTCCTTACACTCACACGTGTATAATTATACATCTTATTATCTTTCGGAATGCAAAGGGTTAATATTAACAAAGAAATGAATTTTAAATTTATTCTGCTAATCCGTTTGCATGTAGACGACCAGTTAGTACATATTATCTCACATCAGGCTTACCTACCATGTCTCTAATTTCGCAAAATTTTCATCAACCATGAAGATCGCCGTTCCCGTTGCATATTAATCATATTAAATCTAATATCAAATTTGGCGCGTTATCCCTTCACGTTTGGGCGCCGTATATGCTTTTAATTCTAAACAATATCGCTAGCAATTTCTTCTAAAATTATAAGCGCGGTGAGAACAAACTGAATAACGTTATAAAATTGAGATGTAAAACAAAAGTCATTTATTCAATAGAGGTAAGGAGGAGTTATTCAATAGATAGAATATATTCAGTAGAGTAAAACATACAGTTGCATGCAAAATAATAAATACGTAGAGGGAAAGAACTTGACTGAATTATTATCAGCTAGCAGTTATTCAGTATCATCATAAGATACAATTTTGACATAGTAAAACTAAATAACACAGTTCTAAGTGATATTTAACACTATTTGAGCTGTCTATTAGCACATTAAGCAAGTCATGAAACAACTTCAAACAAAATATATTAATTTTTATATATTAAGTAATTTTATTATTAGTACATGCGTTATAAGACTTTATTTCAGACATTAAATATTGTGTCTGCTACATTCCAATATCTTCTCACAATCCTTATAACATATCAAGATTTTAAGGATATAATGCCCCTCACGGAAGCTAAATTTAATTCTACTGTTAACTGAATAAGAAAAAATAATGTAACGTTATGACATTCGATTCAAGCTTAGTTATATTTTACAACGAATGAAATAAAATTATTGTATCCTTAACTCTGATAAATATTAAGAACATAAAAATTATAAAAGAAAACCAATGATTTACAACGTTTAGGTTCAATTTTATAAAAAAAAGTCATATAAAATACACTAAAGCTTAGTACGCACAATTTTGTAAACATGTTATTTATAACTAATTAATATAACGAACCATATAATACGTAACATAAACAGAGTGAATTTAATTCGAATAACTGTAATAGGAATTTAGTGAGAAAAGTTCATTTTGTTTAGTAAGGTAGTAACCACTGGAATTAATTTCTAAAGCGATTATTTATGAGGAAAAAAATCAAGAGCATAAAAATCTTCATATTATTAAACTTTAAATAATCAACGCTTAATTAAGTTTTAATCACTCTCAGATTAAAAAGTATCGCTTATCACTTTTTTCTTTCCTCTGAAAAATTTTAAGAAAACAATACTTTTAACGCGAAATCTTTCACAAAATTAGGCTATATCCCAAGACATAAAAGGCTAATCTTTTTATCACAGAAACATTTATCTTGTACTAACGCTTATTTTAATAACGGTCCTAAAAGTATGACATATCTTAACAAGATTTTCAGATCATAAAAAGCTGCTTTTATAAAGAATATACCATGCAGGAAACTTGTTATCTAAATTAAACGAATTTGTGTTAATTTTTTCTATAAAATAACGTAAATGTTTCAGTATGAGGGAACATAAATAATCTGCGTAAAATCTCGCAGCTGCAATTTCTAAAAAGTGTTCCCTAAGTCACATAAAAACAGCGTCCATTTTGATTAAAAACAATTTTTCCTCATGTTATAATTATTTTAGTCTTTTTTAAATATTTTTTTTCATCTTACGATGACAACAGCTCTCATAAAATCACATCACTTCTCTTCACTTTAAGGTAGAATGCAGTTAACTCGGTGTTACTATTTCATGGAGATAAAAGTAATTATCCTTTCGTTTAATTCGTCACTTTTTTCATCTGATATTTTGTGAAACAGTCCATGATCTTTTCACTTTTAATTTTACTGTATTATTTCAGGCTAATCTATAAATTTATTATATAGTGGGTATGAATTTCTAAGAGATGAACGTTCTAGTGAAATGAATTTTTGGATTGTCATGCGATAATACTTTTGCCAACTCAAGCTAATCCTCGAATTAAGACAAAAAATATGGATCTTGAAACATTTCTGAGGGTTTTAGTGCAAATAAATGTTTACGCAGTAATAAGAAATCTTGCTGCTTGCAAAAAATCTTGAATTTAAAAAAAATTCCAAGTGATTATAAGTAAACTGAAATTATAGAAATAAGCTTTTATCAAACTAGTATATAGAATTACTTAATTAGATTTTCTCCGTTTCCTGTTGCACGACTTTTCATTAACCTTATCTTGGTGTAAAATTTTGTCTTCAGAAATTAATATTTTTAAAATATTAACTTTCCAAAGAAGATCGTTGAAGCAATTGTTAAATATTTTAATTCTTAATCCCTTTATAAACGACTCATTTACATTAATTGCCATAAATTACGTATAACAAGAGTTTGTACGAATTCATCCAAAAAAGCATTAAACATTGCTATGAACACAAAGCCTTTTAATGCAAAGAAGGTGCAGAACAAAAACCACGATGCATGTTTTAGTACCAATGGTATAATCAATACGCTCTCTGGATGAAAGGGAGGACAAATGTCTCGTCTAGAGAAACTAATGTTATATGGTTTTTATGAACGTTATGTGGCTGTATATTTGTCATGTATTACAGGACATTCGGTACAATGTCCGTGAATGCTGAATACTTTATATTATCCAGCGTCTCTTGTGTTAGGCCAGGGATTCCCAACTATTTTTCTCTTGCGCACCTCGTGATTAGCATTTTTATTTTTGCTTACTCCTAATTATAATATACAACCCCCGACCATCCCTCAATGCAAAGAAGTTTATATTAATAACTTTCAGGGCTTAGGTTAACGGTATATAACTTGTACAGGATTTATATCTGATTTTGCATTTTAATCCACTAATAAAATTGTATCAGTTCAACGCCAAAACAAACGAAACCAGAACTATAATAATTCAGCATTAACTTATAAGGTTAGGCAAAAAATTATACTTCGTAATAATCAACTATTCAAGTGGAAGAAACTTCAATGCGATCCTTGTGTATGTCTCATGGAGCTGAGTCTGAAAAAATTGGGTTCAAATAGAGAGATATAACGTCATGTCTGGAGTTATAAAACCAAATATCAATCAATTACCAAGTTTCCTTTTCCGTCGTTTTTTCTTACACACAGAGGTACGCGTTGGGAAACTCTGAGCTAGACGGTTGGAATTTTGTATGTGGTCTTTACGCTAAATTTGTAGATTTCTATCCAATTTTGGACGAAATCCGTCCGTTTGTCCGTGTTCATGTGAGCACGATAAATAATATCTTTATTTCTAGATGGCTAAAATTTGGTACACAGTTTCAAAATCAGAATTGAGAATCTGTGCTAAGTTTGGGATAAAATCTGTCAGGCGATTGACCGGCTGCTTGCCTATATATTCGCGTGTATATGAACGCGACTTATATGAATGTAATTTGATATGTGGTTTTGTAACCGTAATTGCATATCTTTATCAAGTTTTGAATTCTATCGTGCAAAAGGCGTCAAAAATGAATACTCGGTTTTCTTCACGATATTCTGAAGCACAAAATAAGCCATATTCGGAAGGGAGGAGAGCACTCCCACCCTCCTGGTGTAGTTGTCCTGATGTGTTGTCATGCTTCCGCCTTGCTCTGGCCTCCAATTCTGAGGACAATAAAAATCTGAGTACATTAGGCGGTCTCGATCTTGTCTAATGTCCGCGATTTTCATGTGGTGGGGTGACGCCTTAAGCCGTGTTCCTGCGGACGGTCTTGCCATGAGTTTCGCTGGCGGTTCGCGTTATTCCTCGTCGTCGGAACAGAAAGAATCGATGTGACAGGTGGACTTGTAAGTGCATCTGTTGATTCCCGCGTTATAGCTGTAAATATCTCGCGCGTTAAAGGAGGGGGAATGGACAGACGGCGTCAGTGCTTCCGTTCCCATGGCCTGTAGTATTTTGTACTCTGTTCCTGTGGGAGTGTTGAGAGACTTGACGAAAACCGGTTCACTCGAGATTGTTAAGATTACGCGTAGTGGGAACGGATCATCTGGTGGAATTCCGATTGGCATTAAACTTGCCACGACGCTAGCGAATTGGGAAGAGTCAGGTCGTAGGAACGCGGCCTAATCTAAGGGATACCACTCCTGGTGGTTTTGTTATAAAATTATTCAACGATATTTTCCTAGTGCTCTTCGAATTTTATTCTTCATCGGTTTTTTTTAGTTTAGCCTGTTTTCTGTTTCTCAATATAATTTGGTTATGCAAAAAATAATTATTTTCCGATATGTTAAAAAGTTGAACTTTATCTAGGAGTAACAGTCTGAAACACAGATACGTCCTTTCCATCCATTTGGTAAAGGGTTTCGTAAATTCTTCTGTGCTAGCCAGTGCTTCATAAAGGAGCAGAATTTTAATAATATTGACAGCGAGTTATATAAGGTGCGCCAAAAGGTTATTTACAAACTTTAATGGTAAGTCAGGCATACAGAAACAAATTATTTTTGCAATAGGGCATTGGGTCGCACACGCAAAGGATGACAGCGGCATGGTCCTCTTTGTTAGTGAAGAAAGAAGAAAGTGAAAGAAAAGAACATACCGGATAGATTATACAACACATGTTTAATGGAACACGATTGTACAAGAACACAGCTGCTTTGAATAACAATATGCAGTCATACAAACAATAAAACATTTAATGGCAAGTAAGACGCAGTATCAACAACAAACCTTTGGAGTACTTAAAGAGAGTATTAAAAGCTTTTGTCATCTGAAGCGATACATGCTTCGCATGTTGTTATTCAGCAACTGTTTGTTGTGCTATTGAGAATTTATATCCCATAAACTTGTGTTGTACGCTTTATGTCATGTATCCTTTTTTATTTATATCATTGGCAATGGACCCTTCTAGAGGTGGTCCTTTGCGTTTGAGACGCCTTTTGGTTAAAATTATTTGTTTCTGTAGGCCTTAAAGTTTGTAAACGACATTTTGGGACACCCTGTGTAGTTAAGTAATACACAACTTAAATAACTAATAGATAATAGTTAACTAATAGATAATATAGTAAACTAGCGGGATCCTTGTCTGGTTGCCACACAAAGTTGCTGCAAAATACGATTGTTAATGACAGTTGTTTCACGATAACCTTTGTAACTTAAACCTTTGACTGATTTTTAAAAATATATTACTTGAAAGGAATGAAATTATGCAGTAGAGTATATATTGAAGAGTATTTTAACTTATCGACATAATTTTGCTTAGAAAATGAATACATATTGAGTTGGCGTTCTTATTTAAACAAAAATGTTGATAATAATTATCATTTTTGATGTATCAAGTATCACATAAAATTGTCACTTATTACTTGCATTCAATATCACAAGGAGAACCCGCTCCGTTACGTAGACATGGACATCCAATGAAACCTTATTGGCCGAAGTGTCATATAGAATAACACAGAAGCTGAGGACATTACAGAATAGATCCCATTACGAGAAAATCATGCTTGAAGCCCTCACAAAGGGAACTCCACGCCATCGGCGATGGGGCTGTTAACCAGTCACAACACCATTATTGTACCACTAAGGGAACCTGTTTACCTATACGCCAATTTCCCATCCTCGTACACAAGGTGGCCCCAATAAAGGAAATATAAGTATTTATAATATAGGCTTCCAAAAATAAGTAGATAACAAATAAACTTACATATTCAAAGTATTAATATAAAAATCCACTCAACAAAAAAAGTTTTAAAACACACTTGTATTAGTGTGCTAAAAAATAGAATTTTTTTATTTAAACCATCTTCTGCTCATTAGTCTTTAATTCATAAATCATTATTCTAAACATAATTTAATCTTGATATCCCTTTTTTCGCAAGTTCACGATCAGGTTGCACCACTCGTATTGAATAAATATTTAATTAAATAATTCGATTAATCATCATTTAAATTCTGAAAATATTAAAATAGTGTATTATCACTGACAGCACACAAGTGTAGAAAACTTTAAGTCTCTGGCACATCAGGAAGTTAATGAAAAACCAATTGCAAAATTTCACCTTTTTAAATATTTCGAGTTAAATAAAAGTGTGGAATCAAAGTTGGAAACAGCAAATTCTAGGTTATCATATATCAACTTAAATTTGTTTGGAGCTTGATTTGGATATGATGCTGATTACCACATTATGCCAATCTATTTCTTAATTTATTAAAAATCAACTACAAAGTGAATTCGGCGGCTGAGTGCTGACCGTCGAATTTGTCTTCTTAAATTATGTCATCTGTCATTAATTGCCAAAAACAACCAACAGCACTCATTTTTCCAATACTGTATTATCGTTTGACAATTATGCTCGAATATAAATGAACATTTTGGGTAAAGGAAGGCTTCCAAAAGTAAGAACTTCCGCATGTTGTCTATTTTTCATATATAAATTTTGATTAACTCACAACTTTTAATATTCCGACACACTTTCAAAAAAATGACTCTATATTAAAATACAAAATTAAACCAATTATAAAAAACTAGAAAATCATCCGTCATGGTACGACGGGTGCAAATTGCCTCTGCATTCGAGAGATTTCCCGTCAAATCTGACGTGTTTAAATAGATATATATGGGAAAGAAATGTTTAACACTGATTGAAAACAAATAAAATAAACATATGTATTATGATAGGAAATATTATTTATTTACATATTTCTTTATTCAAATAACCTCTTGCTAAACAACATTCAGTGTGAAGTATTTTTCGTTGTTTAAGAATTTTCCTTGTACTTCAGATGTCTTTGTGTAAATTTTAACGTTGCCGTTAAAATTTAACGTTAATTTTAACGTTAATTATCATCATGATTGCACTAAATAATTAGATGCATCGTGGCGTCCAATCTATATCACGCGCATGATATACCACTGACGTAATTTACTATTTTCTATTAAAAAACGGAAATTAATTTGAAATATATGATTAATATAATTTAAAATTTCTCGGGAGCTATTGATCATACGAGATAAATTCTATATCAATGGATAGCAAATTTTATTTCACTATTTTAGAGCTATTAAATTTGAAATTAAAACGACAATTACTCTTTTAAATTTAAAATAACTGAAATTAGGTTCTCCAACAATGAAATAATGCTGTTTAACGTCTCGCAGTGCTATGGCACGAATTTCATTGTTGGTGACGTCAGAGCGTTACCGAGGGATCTGGGCTATTATATTAGTAATAAGGTCTCCACATTCCCTCACGGATCCTCTTGGCAGACTATCCGATGCGCTTCTACTTTAAAATGTTGCCAATCTTAAAATGCTTAAAATGCAAAAGACACAAAAAGTCTTCTGGAGGCGGCCAAAAGCGCAGGAAGTCTTCTGGTGGTAAGAAAAGGAAGAAGTCCTCAGGAGGAAAAAAAACTGGAGGAAAACGACGAAAGAGGAAGTCTAAGAAAGGAACAGCAGGTACCGAATAAACTGAAGATCAAACAGTATTCAGAACCGACTTGCAGATCACGAGTGACTAACCTCCTAGGCTTGAAGCTGTAATGTAGTCAGTGAGATATATAATGTGTTAAGCTGTAATATTTTCCTCCTTTAGTTAGAGCTACAATAAACATACAGATTAAACATTTATCTGGGACAGTTTTTTTGAACTGCAAACTCAATATGACATAAATAAATTTTAATGTTCCTGAATTTTTTTGTAAAAGTTATACTTACTTTACTATTGCTGCGTTAGTGATGGTACGACTTAATATGGCCTTGGCTATACAGGTGTAAGAAATAATAAATTTCATCCCAGTGATCCTAACCTGTTGAGTAAAATTTTAACTAAAATTTCATTTAGCAATGAAGTTAATTCTTATCCAGCATGCTGATTAAAATCTACGGGCGGAAAGATGATATCGGACAGCTCCCAACGACAGCTCTTTTATTTAGAAGGAGGTATCTTTAAAATCTAGGCTCTAGCTTTGTAAGATATATCTAAATAGACCTAAGTATCAACATGTTTTCTAATATGTTTCGTTTTCATTCGCTGTTCAATCTAGATTCATTCTCAATTGCCTGCAATTTCGTACTTAGCGATATTTTTCCACTAACGGGGCCTCAGCCAAAACCCTGACAAATCTTAGCTATGACATTCAGGAGCGTCTTTTAGAGACGAGTGTTGGCACTAACGGAATAGCGCCAACTTTCAAGATTGGCGACAATTGAGGCCCTTCCAACGGAAAAGTGTATTTCCTTATTAGCGCAAAAGCTCTACAATAATGCTACGATATCTTCACGATATTGTGCGGCATTTAGAATATCGAGAAACGTTGTGGATATGTCGTACAATATCCTATGCTAATAGAGTTTACTAATTTTCCATAAACTGGTACAGTTTCCAATGCTATATACTTCTATTCTGATTATGATTAAATAATGAAAAAAACATGTTAATTTCAGATCACTTTAAATGAAAAATAATTGGATTCATTAATTCATAAAAAATAAATAAATAAATAATAAATCCAGAGAGATGATCGCAGAATTTAAATTATTGAGCTTGGATTTTAATCATGAAATTGAGAGAAATATCTCATAGATGTTCACAAAATTAACTGAATTTGTTTTATTTTAAAATTTAGAGTAGCTTGAGAGTTAGAGTCCATTTT
The DNA here is from genome assembly GCA_013235015.1 of Araneus ventricosus. NCBI lineage: Eukaryota > Metazoa > Arthropoda > Arachnida > Araneae > Araneidae > Araneus > Araneus ventricosus. The sequence goes on along the minus strand of BGPR01013595.1, from coordinate 24,776 downwards.
GTTGTGAAAAACAGATGTCTATGCTTTCTATTATTGAAGATGGAGAAGTATTCGTCAGCTAGACTATATCAGGGTATCCATTCTTTTTTCTCTCGCGTACCCCTTGATTAGTCCTTTTATTTTCGCGTACCCCCTACTATCATATTCACCCCGGACCACACTCTCCCAACCATACGTCTATCCAAAGAAGTTTTATCAATGAGGGCTCAGGTTAGTTTGAGAGTCAAATGACTCGAATTAATAACATTTGTAGAACATATTTTTGGTTTTACATTGTATCCCATTTCTACACTAGTATGCGATCCAAGAGCCAAAATAAATGAAAGCAATATTGTATTAAGTTCGCATTAACTTATGAGGAGATATAAAAATTACACTTGGTAATAATCAACTGTTCAAGTCGTAATAACCACTGTTATTTATTAAATAGCAACAAAACTTGGGGAAACAAAATTCTGTGAATTTGTTTAATCCCTTAAGTCTCTTGTTTCCGTCATCACCGACTTTGCTTTCGCTTACCCCAATTAGTCGTTACCGTACCCCAGTGGTACGCGTACCACAGTTTGGAAACGTCTGGTCTATCTGAATGGTTTATGGAGTCAATAAATAGATTTCTTGACTTAATCTTGATATCGACATTGAAAATGCAAGTTCAATTTGGTGGAAATCCATTGCCAACAGATGTGATGTCGCCAATGATAGAAAAACAAGATTGTTGCTAAGGTAAACAATGCAATGACGTGGCACTGAATTAACGATTAACGTCCCTCGTGTAGTTTTCACTTCGAAATTTTGTTCTTAATTTTTTCTCTAAATTAGAGACAAAGCGACATAATAGCAAACATACGTCTCAAACCTCATATAACCTAAAACCTAAACGATTAATTGCATTAATCTTTAAACGAATTTTATTTTATTTGCAAGACGAAGACTTTTTTTACCAGAGAAAATAACTCCATTTACTAAATCGTACACCTTACCAGCCTTTCATACTTGCTGTGATGATATAATGTACGACTGATTAACTTCTGAAATGTTAGTGGATTACAGAGTTCTCTATGTACCAAGAAGAGTTAGTTATGATGAGGGCCGGCCCGGAGGGGTCTGAAACGGTGCGACCGCACAAGGTGTGACGCCGATGAATGATTTTGTAACATGAAAATTGATTGCATTAATATCTTTAATGAAATCAAAATTTGTCGTTGAGTTTTGCCTTCCAGGACCACAAAATTAAAAAATATTTCAATATATACTTAACCCTGTCTGTACTAATTTGTTAAAAATGTCATTGATTTGAATGTACTAGGATGTCCCGTCAGTCTAAAAAGTGTTAAAAATAATTTATTAGAATTGTATTAAATTTTTGTTTCTTTTCTGAAAATTATGTAGACCTTACCAATTACCGTCGCATCTGCAAAAAGATCTTTCTCGAGACTAAATAATAAAAATCTACTTGAGATCTAGCATTTGTCAACAACTATTAACCTCATAGCCATTTTATCAATCGAATTCAAACGAATCCAAAAACTAAATTATGATGATATTATTAAACGAATTTGTTATCAAGCATAAAAGAAAATGTACAAAAATCACATATTATAACCATATTCTTGTAAGTGGCATAACAAATTATACTTATAAAGCAATTATTTATTAACGATTTTTTTATCCGATTAAAATGTTAAATTAATAAAAATAATTTAATTATTTATCATTTACATGTATTCCTTAATTCCTTATTATACCAAATTTTGCAAGGTAATAAACAGAAAACGCAATACATTATTTATTGTACGAAATTAATTTCAAGACCCCGCAAGTCAAAATTGCACCAGTCTCCGCTTTTGTTCTGGCAGACACGGTTATGATTCTTTACATTATGATTTAAATAATTTAAATTTTCTTGTTGTCTTGAGTTGCTAGACCCCAGATTGGGGTTGCTTACTTTCGAACTACAGATTTTAGAATAACTTACGTCATGCTTTCCTGAAACTAAATTCCCAATCACTAACAAGATCGCCAGGTTAATTTATGTTCAAATCAAAACCGACATGCACACCGTGTTATAAAAGATAATAAAAAAATTCCTTTATCTAAACATCCGGCAAAATGTGCCAGGAAATGCAACCTTACGTCGCGGAATTTGAGAAGACGAATAAGTCGTGCAGTACGGAAGAAAGCAATTTAACTGTTAATTTTTTCTTTGGCGATTCACTAATTAATTGTTGGGGTGTTCATTAAACTGACATTTATTAATAAAATAACTAAAAATTCTACTTGGATTCTCTGATTTTAAATTCAACTCGAAAAAAAAATGCCCTTCATAGTTAGTCTTTCTTTTAAGGGCGAAAAAAAATTCATTTTTCGTTTTTTAACTCGTTGTACTCTAAACAAGAGTTTATTAGTTAAATAAACGACAATATATTGTTAATATTACCCCTTTGCGGTCGAATCCGCTAAAGTGACGGCATTCGTAAGTCGTCGAAGAAGGTTTTTCTTTTGTTTTAGATGGGTCTAAAACAAGACAAAACAAAACCAAAGAAAAAATAGATTTCTACGACGATTTGCAAATGCCACCACTGTAGCGGCATCGACCGCAAAGGGTTAATGACGAACTAATATTAATAATGTAAGTTAATAAGTGAACTCATATAAGTCAAAAATTTACAATAATCCTTATACAGTGGCTCCCAAAAGTGTTCGTACACTTACGAGTTTCAATGAAATAGGGCTCTATCTATTAATTATAATTAATATTTCAGAATAGGTATTTAATAATAAGATCTATAATCTATTCTTAACAAAACTACATGAAATATTTTAAAAAGTTAGTAAAACTTTATTTTTAAGAAATCAATATTAAAAAAGTAACAAAAACTTTATCTCACAAAAGTCTTCGAACACTTTAAAAAAATCTCTACATATTAGTAAATATTCTATTTGTTCTTTAAATTAATATTTAGTAGGATATCCTTTAGCATCCACAACAGCTTTTAAACGTTTGGGAATAGATTTCTCTAGTTTTCTTGCAATTTCTACATCAATGTTCATCCATTCTTCCATTATTACTGTTTTTAGTTCGTGTTTCGTTTTAATGTCATGTTTTCGTACTCTAACCTCCAGTTCTCTCCAAATATGTTCTATTCGGTTTAAATCTGGCGATTGAGGTGTTGTTTTCAAAATTTGTGGGCAATTATAGACACCAGAGACGAATGTTGAGAGCCGTGTGCTTAGAATCGTTATTTTGATGAAAAACAAAGTTGTTTCCAATACCCAAATTTTGGGCTGATAATTTTAAATTGTCTCTTAAAATATTTAAATAAAGAGCATGATTGATTATGCAACCATAAAATACCAAATTACCTAGTCCTGATGCTGGCATGCACCCTCACACAAGGATACCTCCTCCGCCATACTTAACTGTTCCAACTAAGTTCTTTGGATTAAGTTCCTCATTTTTTCTTCTCCATACCATTATACGTACATCGGATCAAACCAATGTTAAATTTGCTTTGATCTGCAAATAAGACATTATTCCAATACGTTTCGGGTTTATTTAACATTAATTAATTAATTTACGAACACTTTCAGGTGAAATTGAAGTATAAAATTATTCATTAAATTCTGCAGAAGCTTTTAAAGCACTCAAACGTCGGTTTATCACATATTTTCTAATTATAAATCTCTTTTCACGTTTTGGTAACTTTGCCGGTCGACCTTTTCTTACCTTGTTTTCGATAGGATTTTCTTCATTAAAGCGTTTTATCACACACTGCACTGTAGAATGGGATAAATTAACTAATTTAGCGATATTCCGAACTAATTTGACACTACTGTGGTGAAAAATAATGAATTTTCGAATGCTGATTGTTGTTTCTTTACGACTACGAGCCATTTTTAGATAATAAATATAATATAATATAATAAATAGTCATTTTTAAAGTGTACGAAGACTTTTGTGAGATAAAGTTTTTGCTATCTTTTGATTATTGATTTCTTAAAAATAAAGTTTTACCATGTTTTTAAAATATTGCATGTAGTTTTGTTAAGAATGTTTTGTAGATCTTATTATTAAATATCTATTCTGAAACATTAATTTTAATTAATGGATAGAGCCCTATTTCTTTGGAAATCGTAAGTGTACGAACACTTTTGGGAGCCACTGTAAGTTAAATGAAAAGAGCTTACACATTTTTAAATACCTTTCTCAACCAAAATTCTCTCCCATTTTTAATTCTCAAAATCTTAAATAATGTATTTCAGCAAAAAATAAATCAGATATATAATTTAAAATTTCATTTTAAATTCTCTTAAAAAAAAGGGCAATCGTCTAAATAGAACGATAAGTAATAGGACATGGGAGTAGTCTGTCTAGAGCAGGGGTTGCCAACTTTATTCCCTCAAGTACTCCTTGATTAATCTTTATGTTTTCGCGTACCCCCTACTGTCATATCCTCACCACCACCACCAAAGAAATTTTTATCAATAATATTAAAGGCTTAAGTTTGCTTAAGAGTCAAATGACTCGAGTTAATAACGTTTACTGGACTTATTTTTTATTCCACATCTTATTGCATTTTTATAAAAGTATTAGTTCAACGCCAAAACAAATGAAGTCAGTATCGTAATAATTTCGCATTAACTTATAAGGATAGCTAGAAATTTTATTCCGGGATAATAAACTTTTCAAGTGGTATAGTTATTAAATAGTAAGTAATAACTTGTGGAAACAAAATTCTGTAGTTTTTTTTAGACCTTTCTGTCTTCCACCATTACACCATCTAAACCTTAACCTACCCCCCCCCCCCCAGGGGTACGCATACCACAGGTTGGGAACCTCTACATTAGGCCATCATACATTTGAATTAGTGATATCTGAAATTCTGGGATAGAACATCTTAGGTTTTGGTGACGTACTGCAACTCGTCACGGGTTCAAATGGGAGACAGAAAACCCGCTCTTCCAAACTGGCGATATTCTCTTCTTTCAGGCATCCATCCGCGATGGTTGCAAGGTGAAGACGGGCGTTGAAATCATACACATATTCTGCAAAAAAAAATCTGCTCCATTGCACCTATGAACAGACAAACATGCTGTTACAGATTGATATCCCGATAAATCTGGTCTGTGATGGTTACACGTTGGACATGAAGATATATTCAATAACCCATTATTATGCCACCCCAAACTAGTAGTCCAGAGACACCATAACGTTGGTGTTCAATGGCATTTTCTTGGTTGTGATAGGAACCTGGAACTGTCCATATGAATGTAGGTCGTAAGTCAGATTGCAAGCGATATTCGCATTCAGCGAAAACTAAACATAGGTCCACTGTTCTGGTGTCCATTTAACAAGTTATCTCTACTAGGATAACAAAGGTCTGGCACACCAGAACAGTGCTATGGGAGGGTACTGTAGTGTGTGGAACAGATCTTACAGTACTTTTGGTATATAAGAACTTTAAATAAAAACATGTTATTCCGAAAGATATGTGTAGTTTTATTTCAATCGAAATTTTATGTCTAGATCGCTTTTTTTCTCTTGAGAGTCTCAAAAACCCTTAATTAATGGACTTGAGTGCAGTAATTCAAAATGATTACAACTACGTTAAATATGATGTTAATATACTTTTCACCTTAGGGTACCCAGGATGTTATCACGAAGAAATTTTCGATATCTTTTAGCACCTCCTTCCCCAAGACCCTTGCATGCTTTACCACGACCAGACATGAATGAATGTTTATGAATGTTTAAGAACAATTATAAGTTATTTGCAACATTTGTAAATAATAATGAAATAAAGTGAATTTAATTTCTATACACCTTTATAGACTAAAATAAGACATATATTTATTTGATTGATGTGTAATTAACTCTTAGAAAACATAATATAAAAAATAAATTTATCAAAACTATCTTAGAAGTGTTCGACGACTTGCTGGAACTTATAATGGAACAAATATTTTTCGATAATATCTGTGATTTCTTAAAGAATTTGTGCCATTTTAACAAAATCAAAAATGCCCGAGAAACTTGCTTAGTCTCTTAACAAGTTGATTCCAAATTAAACGTATAAGCTAGTAGGAGAGATTAGGGACAGACATTTAAAGAATGTTGATTTGACGGACATGTACTTTGTTTATAGACAGATATGCACACCTGCTTTAGAAGAGGTGGCATTGTGTAGTGTGGGATAATCGGTAGGAAATAAATACGTCCCAACAAAATTCCCGCTGCAACGGTGATTTGTATACCTGTTTCCTAAGTGATACTTAAGCGGCTTAGAAAGTCGCTAATTCAATAATCTGTCAGAGAAGACAGGATTATTCAGATTAAATGTTCTCGGAAGTAAGGAAATCCCATATTATTTTACTTCTTTCCGTAGAGGACTTAGATTTCGTTAAACAACTCGTTCCAAAAGTGGTCAACCTGGAAGCTCAATTGGAAAATTTCCCAGCTAAATATTGCAATAATATAAATGCTTTCAAACACAAAAATTAGATACAAAATTGTGATACAAATTCTGTAAATAAATTTTTATGTTGTGTTTTACTAAGTGATAGACACATATTTGTTTGTAAACGATATACAACACAGCTTTGTGAAAGTAAACAAAATGTGACTAACATGTTTCTCAAACATAGGAAAAGAAAAGCAACAATTTTTCCAATCCCAAATTCATAAATTAGGGCATGATGTAGCATCTTTATAGACGCTTGAGATAATTAATTTATTTTTAATATGAAAAGAAGTTTGTTTTTCCAACCCTTAATTCGAGGGGCTGGCGTACAGAGTACGATAGTGAGTTATTTCTTGCTGGTAATTTTCGGCTGTTCCTAATTGAGCCCTCTCCCTCCCACTAATCTCGAACATTCCTCGAGTACAACGCGTCAAGCCGATTCATTCAGTCTCACTCGTGCCTTCCAACCTAAGCATATTTTTGCTCTTGAGTACGTTGGGAAATTCAGTCCACCAGAAACTTGATAGATGTCATCAGATTCGAAGACAAAGACTCGACGGACACACACAGAAAAATTGATAAATTAGCTAGAGTGAGAGAAGTTTTCGACTCTTACAATTAAAACTTCCAAAAATTTTTCACATCTTGTCGCCAGCTCAAAATCGACGAAAAATTGGAACCCTTTTGTGAGAGAAGCTCATTTAATCAATATATCTGATAACTATTTAATATTCTACTAATAATAAAGGAGAATGTGTGTGTGTCCGTTTGTCTGTGTATTGGTCCTCTACAGGGCAGACCGCTGGACATAGAGCTACGAGATTTGGCACAAACATACTTTGAAGTGTCGGAATGTGTACCTCGGAGCCCTTTCCCGAAATTTTATTTAAAATTTTAATTAATTAAAAATTAAACTAATTGTTGGCGTTTTTTCCTTAATAACTTCCGTAAATATCACACCCCAAATTTATTTTTACCCCACCTGAAAATTTAAAAAATTATCTTTTCAATGATATCAATTAAGTTGAAATACGATTCTTTCTCTAATTTCAATGGATTTTTAAAAATATTTTTTAAAAATACTTTTCACTGTTGCAACGCATTTAAAACCGTTTTCATTGTTGAAACAAATACTTATTTGCGTGTTTCTCTTCGATTGTTGAAAGCGTAGAAAATACGCTTTCTTTTTACTTTCTTCTTTTATTTGATCAATTTTTCTGTGAAATCTGTAAAGGAAGTCCTCAAGATAGTTAGTATAGAATGAAATAATCCAGTAAATTGAAAGATTATCTTTGCTATGTTTTAATTCTTTTTGTCAGTGTGTTTTAAAACAATTAGCATGCTGCTGGGCGTAAAATGTGCCGCGTCTATTCAATGTTGAAATAAAATACGTATTTTACGTTAATGTGGACAAGGAACAGAACAAGTGCAAAAGAAACGAAAAGAATGCTGGTTAAATGTCTATAGAAATTTGATATTTAAAACTACTTTGTTAAGAGTTTCAGTTGAAATTTTATTTTCTGCGATCAAGTTGGTAGTACCAAATAAATGAGAATCTCCAACTAAAGGGCTCCATTTGTCGTCGAATAAATTTTCTTCTTTTTCTGTTTTATCTATCACTACTTTCCTCTATTTCTGTTTTATCTGTCACTCTTTTTCAGTATTTCTACATTATCCGTCACTCTTTTTCTCTATTTCTGTTTATTATGGATCCTGGACAGGTTAAAGTAATCAATGGCGGCTAATCGGGGGGAGGACGAGGGGGGCGATTGCTCCCTTACTTTTTTAGGGTAAAATTAAATTTTTATTTCATTTTATTTGCCTAAAATTAGGAATTACAGAAAATCAACTATGTTCCGGAAAACTAAATACATTTTAAAATTTTATTGTCTACTCTCTATACTCCCGGGTCTTTTAGATGTCTATAAATTTTTTTGCCCCCTCACTTTTTCCATCCAATTGCCGCCACTAAAAGTAATAATCTAAGAAAAATAGGTTGAAATACGAGGCTGGAAAAAACGACCTGGTGTACTCTATACTCCACTCCTTCCAAATTATGGCATACGCTAGCCCCTCCGACGGAGGGTAAATAGTTCGAGATATCAACCAAAAATATAAATATCCAAGATGTTGTTTTTCTCTTTGAATTACGTCAATCTATTATTTGCAAGTGTTAATGTGCTCAACCTGCCAGAACGCGTGTGTATCAAAAGCACCCAATTTGGCGCGCATGATGTTACACATCTCATTTTGTTATCCACTCATAGACAAGCCAGAAAAAAATTCAGATTTTAATTTATAACTAGTTAATACACTAACAGACAATTTAAATAAATTTGTGAGCAATTTAATGTTTTCCTTCATATAAGGATTACAGTAACAAGGATAAGTAAAGCTGCCCGTCCTAAAACAATTATACATCTGATTGCAATATTTTTCCTTAAAACAGCGATCAATATGCACAATAAAATTCTTCACTAAGTGCTAATTAGTGTGACTTTCACTAAAACTGACCAAAATTCAATAGGCTTTATCGCACCTGTTGCATATCATCAATTGATGGCCCCACTGACCATTTCATTGTAATTTTATAAATATCGATTAAACCAGAGCATTTAATTGTAATGTTAAGTAAATAATTAAAATATTTTCTTGTAATAATTTCGTAGTCTTTGCTAGTTATAATAATACAAGCATTAATTTAACTATTTTTATAGTTTTTTGAATATTTTATTAAATCTTGTATGGATTTCTTATTGCATAATTGCTATTTTCCTGAATTCGGTTAATCGCAGACGACATTTAATAACTATTTTAGAACACCGATAAAAGCAGAAATTTGTGTTAATAAGTTTTATTTTAAAAAGAAAAATATTAAGTTCATGATTCCATGTTTTGCCTTTTTTTTTCTGTTTGTCAAATCGAATCTGTTTTTTCTGTTTCGTAAGTAAGATGTACTTTTCATCTTGTTGCTATTGTTGTTGTAATAAATTGTTAGTTTTTTTTGTAATTAAGTATTTGGAGCCTTATATTAAATCACACAACATCTTTTCATAAAATTACATTTCCAGGAAGTTGTTTCTTAATACTCGTAGTCATGGTTCCTCGAACTTTAACAAAAGGATCTTTCCACTACTTAAAAGTTGTATCTTTTCAAAAATCAAAGTTATTAGAACTGTTACAAGCCGTATCCTTTTCTGAATCTTCTCACTTAACGCCTGAGTCATGATCGTCTCAATATTCTTCATCAGAAACATTTTCTCATTCTTCAAAAATGCTGTAGTGATCAATCGGTTGTACTGATCAAAATAGCGTGGAGAGAATTTTCCGTATCTAATCACACAGAAAAGTTTTCGGTTCTAGTGATCACAGTTCGCTTGCAAGTATAGGTTTCGATGACATGACGTCACAGAACATGAGGCTAATGGCGATGAAGAGTGATCAGAAGAGAAAGCACCATTTTTGAAATATGTGATAGTTATCAGGATTAAAACTCGTCATTTGCAGCCATACTCGACTGACGAAATTAATTGTATAAGCGTTTAAAGTTTCCTGTAAGCTTTTGAATTAATATTTCGTACAAATAATGAAAATGAAACTTGGAGAACAGAATATTCTACTATCCCTTTTTTCGAAAATTTTATTTATCTGGTGCATTATTTTTTTGGGGTAATATTTTAAAACTGTTTTTATAAGAAAAGGCCGTACGAAAAAAGGATTAAAAAGATATTGGAAGAAGGAATCGCACCAAAAGGTGTATCATATTTTTTTGCTGAATATAAAAAAATATTTTATTTATCAAAGTCAACGTGTTAGCGGTATAGGTATTGACTTCAAATGAGTTCACACGTATCTAGTCAATGAAAAAAGAAAAGAGAAGCCAGTATACGCCATATTTGCTAACAAAAGCATATGAAAATAATTTAAAAGTTATTTATTCACTAAATAGTTCAAGGATATATTTTTGACGTTTTATTATTAATTGATACATAGCTTATTTGTTTCCCTAAATGTGATAAAACTGCATAGATTTATACAATTTTTGGTTTCCAAACATAATTTCCCCTGCACTGTATTAAACATTTATTTTCTGCTTGCTTCACCTGTAAAAAATTACAGGCTATTTCTTTAGATCAGTATATGTTATCTATTAATCTTCTTAGTCTTCCTTTTATGTATATACCAATTTGATATAGTCTTTGCATTGCCAATTGCAAGTCACGTGTCCTAGTAGTAGGTTGCTTTATCTATTATTCTATGTTTGCTTACTCCCTAGTTCACATAAAAATTACACGAGACGAATTCGAACAAAGAACAGGTTTTATTTGGTCCATGATGGAAATAAAGATGTTGCCATCTTGTAGAAAACAATACCAAACAAAGATAAGAAAACTAGTAGCGCCTTTATTCTGATCATGGCTTTATCATCGAGTAACAATTTCACGTCTCCCTTCTTGACCGTGAGATCGTCTGAACAGGTAATGGGAAAAAAAGGAACAGAAAAATAGCGCAAAAAGATAAAAAAGAAAGTAGCTCTATCTTTATTCTGATATGTCCCTTTGTTTTCGCCATTCTCTTCACATCACTTGCTATCTCTGAACATTCCTTTCTTTTCTAGTCGTTGTTGTCAGAAATAAAACTACTTCAGCAAAGAATAATTTCTAACAAAAGATGTGGGAATGCTTAGGGATTGTTTACACTTGGGACATGAAATCGAAAATTTGCAGTATTAATATTTTTTCAGTTTTTATTAAGGTGAAATATTAAAAACATATAAAAATGCATTTTTCTATAATTCCATATTCAAAAATTCAGGATTTGTAATTGTGAACAAAAACATTTTATATCATTAATCCTTTTCTCCAAAACCAGTTCGTTCTCTGTTCATATTTTGATGTCATATTCAGTAATTCATATTTCAACAGCTGCGTAAAAAAATGACCAGCTGTGTTAAAATGTCCTCCATGTGCATAAAATTTTTAGTTTCAACTCTGAAATACGTTTCATTCCTTACTCATGCTTACAGTATTGGACAATGAAAACACATTACTTTACTACTTTATAAATGAAGTAGTGAAGTAATGCTTTTTTGAGCAGATATACGTACTTGGTTCCAGTAAACAATTTTATATGCTATTTTGTAATATTTTCCTTTTCGAAAGAGAAAAAGAAAAAAACTTTTTTAATGAAAATCCTTCTTTTTTCACTAAATTATAAAAATAATGAAAAGGTCTTCATTCAAATCAGAACATATTAAACGAACTTAGTAAAAAACTCATATGTTAAGTAAACGATTCTAAAATATTAAAAATGCCACAAAAGTTTTTTCTAAGCATATTTTTTTTAACAAAAGTAAATTCTTCTTATGAACACAAATTTTCTAAGATTTTTTCTGAGAAATGTTTGAAGTTTTTATGTTTGATGTTAAGGTAAAAAAATCAAAATTCAAAGGCTGAATTTATTGGCTAAGGAAAAAAAATACATATCAGATTCAGAAATAAATTTTTTCTTCTGAATATTTTCGCTAATACATTTTTAATTAATTTTTTTTACGAATAAAGAAGTCTGATAACTTGATTTGTAAAAACTATTTTCCCTTCGAGTAGCATAGGGAAAAAATTCAATCTATTTAAATTTCATGACTTAAAAAAATCCCTTTAAATCAACAGTTTCAAGTATTTTTCTATGGAAAAAAACTTCCTCTTTATTTGCATTATTATAAAAAATAGATTACTTTTTCTAGAAAATATCAAATAAAGCAATTAATTTCCTGTTTTCTAAACTAAGAAAACGACGAAAAGATATGTCTTTTTCGAGCTTCAATAATTTGTATCGCTTAGCTTCTGCTACTCCCAGATGAAACTTGCGCACCTATGTTACTATGTAATTTGGGTTCTCATCCATATGCTTGAATAGCCCTTTCATTTTGTCCATATTTTTCTTTCTTTTTTTAACACTCTCTAGATTAGTACACATATAGCTTTGTTAGTGAAGGCTTAAAACTCAAATCTTCTTTTGAAGGGAGACAGAATTCAAGAAACTTTATTCAGTGGTGTGCAAAACGTAATACAATTCCTAGGAAGGTAAAGCTATTAAAATTAATATAGAAACTTCAGTACAATATATTCGACGGGTATGAAAGTCTGACGATCAGTTTAATTCAGAGTGGCCATGGAGCAGGAAATCAAAATATTCTACCGTCAAGGTATCAACCAAATTTCATGGGAAAATAAATGCAAATAAATAAATAAAATTTGCGACATTATACAATTTTTCAGAAGATCTTATTTTTAAAAAAATGGTTTTTAATGAAATATTTTAACTGTCACTGCAATTCGCGTGCTTCTCAGAAATTGTGTTAGTTTTTCAGAATTTTGCATGGTTGGTACCTAACTTTCTATAAGAGATTCTAATCAAAATCGCCTTCCAAGGAATTTTGGGATTTCAAGTCTTTATGAAAATCTTTTGAACCAAATGCATTTTTAAAGGTTTCTTAGGGGAGACCTTATATTTCATTGGATCGCAATGCATCTTTTCTTATTTCGATTTGCATAGCAATTTCCTTTTATTTTCATTCTATTCCTTCGAATCTTCTACTTCCCAACTTAGACTTCGAACCTCTCAAATGGATAGTTCTCAAACACGATAGAACATTTATTGAGAGTCCTGTTGAGAAATTGCCTTTTGGTTAAAATGTGCCTCTTTAGAAGGAACTGGGACGTTCCACAGTGTAAAAAATTAAACAAGTGATGAACAAACTAAACGAACCATGACCAGTTGTAGACTTTTGATGAGTTAATTCGCATATAATGCGAATTAACCAACTTCTTAACACTTGAATTCATGACTTTTTATGTCAAATATATACAATTAATTTTTCACTCTTAATTTCTTTTTCTTTTGTTTATTCAGATAAAAACGGGTAATCTGCCGTTATTTACCAGGACAAGTGACTTTTACCGGAAGAAAAATGTATTGTCTTATAGGTTTCGATAATAAAATATATATACACCACACACACACACATACACACAAACACACACACACACACAAAAAATACACACACACACAATAATAATACACAATATATATATATATATGTTTGTTCAGACGAAAACAACTCCTTTTCAAAACTCCAGTCCTAACCATCGTAGATTGATAATATTTTAAGCTTGATATATCTGTCTTGTTTTCCTCAACATTGACAAAAGCATACGTAACGAATTTTGTCTGTCTGTGAAGATTATAACTTTATAGAAGTTGGTAAAATATTTTTTTTTTGAATTATTACTTCTAAATTACTTTGGTGAATATCTCTTTACTAAATCAATATTGTTTACATTTAATTAGGAAAAATAAAGTTTCCTTTTTCCTCAAAACCGATGCGATTATTTTGATCTTTTATGTTACGAATAGGTATATATTTTAGTTTAGTTATTTTTATAACCCGTTTTAAAGTGACGCGCGTGTTATTTTGGAATGTACCTCGTAATTTTGAGCCGCAATCACATGACAAAAATAACACTAGATGGCACCTCTTCCCATCTGCAACCTTCGGGCGGGAAGACGATAAGATTAGACTGGTGGATACGAGATTTGTGTCACTGAGAAAATATAATAACAGGAACCCCTATTCCCTGTGGAGAACAAAGGGGCACGTGGGTTACTATTGTTATATTTTCCTGCTCACCACACAAATCGGTGTGGGCTTATAGTGCACCTCTGACTCCTAGTATGCTATGATGTATAGCAGTCATCGCCTTTTCAAACATGGAACCCACCGACCCCGAAACCTTACAACTAGGCTGACGCAGTGCCAAGTTTATATTATTTGTCGGTATGTTTAGTGTTAATGAAGAGAAAAAAATTAATTTGAACCATCGATGCTTTTTATAAATGTATATTGCTGTGATATATGGATGAGGAACGAAAATCTTTCATAATTACCAAATTTTTGTTTATATTTTTTAAACATAGATGAATGTTGAAATTCCAAAAACATCACTTTAAAATCTAATCAGTTCTGGAAGGAATAATTCGAAGCACATTTTTTTTATGTTTTAAAACAAACCTAGGATATTGAATTTTATAATAGAGAAACAAATTTCTGTTTATCTTTGTATTTTAAGCCTTAGCTAAATATGCAACCACAAAAACAGTAGTTCTTCATGACTTCCAAATGCTTCACAGCACATTTCAAAATACATTCCTGTTTTCGTGCACTTCTCATTTTTATTTTATTCAACTAGCTTGGGAGTTTCATAAGATTGTTTCAACCGTGTACCTCGAATGAAAATTAAACAAATATATAAAAATAAAATGAAATAAAAAGTCATTTTTTCTTGATCATTACGAAAATTGTCCCATAACAAAACAGCAAATGATAGAAATGAAGTCAATTTCTATGACGTACTGTAATATCGTCTACAGAAAAATTATTCTACTGCCATCTGTTACATGGTTTGAGGGAATTTTAAATAAGAAAAATCTGTTTACTTATTCTGAAATCTACAGAAAGAGCTTCGATCAAAAAAATAGGAAACAATCTCACTACAACTGTGACTATATTAATGGATAGAAAAACAGGTGACATCATTTTGTAGAAAAAAAGAAGCATATAATGGACGAGCAGGGTGGAAAACACATCAAAGCAGACGTGAAGTCATAAAATAAATTCTTCTGCTGCTTCTGAAAAATGGAATAGAAGCATACATTGGGAGTGGTTTTCGATATTTAACTATTTATTTAATAATTTTTACATTTGCATACTGTTTCTAAAATCAAGTGAAATTGCTTATTTGGGCTGCATGTTAAACAGTTCAGACGGTATTTTATTATAAATTAATACCAATACCATGTACATATAAACTCTACATGTATTTTATTGGATTTTGTAAAATTAACTTCAACATTATTGTAAAAGCATTTATAATAAAACGAGGCTGACTATACCCAATACAGGGAAACATTATTTTACACAGTATTGTATATTTTCAACCTTATTTTGCAGATTAGTTAAGTATAATTCAACCTATTATTGCCCTCCTCTCTGCGATGGACAAATTCCCGTTTGATCTTACTGTTATGGTAACCTCGCCATCTTCTAAGCTGAACAATTTAAAATGATTTTTTTTAAATTCCAACAGTATAATATTAAATTTCGATAAATTCTGAATGAATGATACCAAACACTTCCACACAGTGTTTCAAAAATCCTTCGACACACTTTAAGAATACCCAGAACTGTTGAATTTAAATACGTAGTCACAAAAACAACATAGGGCCAATAAAGGGGTTCCTGTGAAGTGGAGGAATAGAAAGTAGGGGGTGATTTTCCAGTTTGAGTTTCTTTCGTGAAAGTCCTGCTCACAATTTCAGTAAATTGAATTAGTTTAATTATATTATCGTCCCGTTTAAAAGTAACACGGGAGCTTTCTGGAGACGGACCTTGTGATTTTCAGAAACGATGAGATGACATCTGAACTAGCACCCCCTCTCCAAAGTTCCACAGCACGCCATCGGGATGAAATTTTAACCACGACATCAGATTTAATGCCGGTCATTCACAATCACTCTATGCGATGCAAATCAATCCACTACCACTCACATTGATCCTTGATCTCCAAGTTCCTCTTGCAAACTGATCCCCAATTTATCCACTTCATATACACGTACCTACCCCCACCGGCGTTGATTTATGATCCAGCAGTTCAACAGACCGGTTGGATATCCAACATTCCGCTCGGATTCTAACCATGTTTCTACATTGACGACTTGTTTTGGAGTTGAACGGCCTTGAATGTTCAGCCTAACTTGGGCCAGGCCCTCATACAGGATAGTGTTTACTTATCTTCTGCTCTCGAAGCCACGATCCTTCAGTTCCGAGGCCACTGCAATCCCCCATTCAGTGAGTGAATCGAGCCGAACATTCAAGTTGGTTTCGTGAATATTCGGTTTAAAATTTCCATATATGGAAATTTTAAACTACACGAGGCAATAAGCAATATCGGACACAACAACACTTAATCAGTAACGTTTGCTCAGGCTTTGAGTAAGATTGCTTGGTCGGCCTTTGTCTTCTGTCGATACTGTTCAATAGGAAAGCTTGTCGAATATTTTCAGATTTTTTTTATTTACAGTTACTTCGCGGCAGTTATGGAACCTTTCGGAAAAGGGACGTCGAATTTTCTCTTTCGCACCTGAAGTTAACATTAACCGATCCACATTCAATTAAAAAATTTACAAGTTCATCACAGGGCATGAGTCCTTTGTGATCTATATCCACAGGTTCAGTTTATATTCACACGACCGTTGCGTCTGCGGAAACAAAGGTGATCCAGTCCACTAGGTAAAAGACATCCCTGTAGCAAAAATCTTTCATTTCATCAAGCCCAGTGTTGACAAGCTTTCGACTTGTTGAAAAAATATTGTCCGAACAAAAGATTCCTGGTGCGACTGATGAATATTATGAAGATCCTACATGAACGAAGGCATGATATCATCATTAATTAAAGAAGACTTTTCTTGCATCTAATAGCATCTAAAAAATTCATTGCAGACTTTTCTGCATAGTTTGTGTGTTAAATATTTTTTTTCTTTGCGCCGAGAGGGTTTTGCTTAACCGTAAACCTTATCTCATCAGTTCCATACCGGTGGCTTACTTATAATACAAGTAATAATGTGTGAAACATAGTTCTTAATATTTTAGTTATTGCATTGTCACAGCGATCATTCCAAAATTACGTCGCAGTTTCAACCACTTATTCATGTGTAAGAATAACTCGTCGCGCTGGACCTACTTTAAAGTTTGTTTGAGAGGTCTTCGATCGACCTGTGCGTAGGATTAAGAAAAAGCCTAGTTCTGAGCACTTTATAGAAAGGTACCGATATCTGGTAATCGAAGTTGAAGAAGAATGATTTTGTGTACCAGTACTAGGAATTTTGTTCAATCTCAATTCATGCTTTAACCACAGTTGCCTGCATATCTTTTTATATAGAGAGAATACATTAATTTATAATCTGTTATTTTCTTTGGTGGAAGGAAATGTATTTCTAATAAAACTCTCTAATTTTTCAAATGGTTTAGTTTCTGCAAAATTATATGAGAGCTTGATAGAATTAACTATTGAAACCAGTTGAAAAATAATTATTATTATGCATATCCTCATGCATATTTAAGCATATATTTTATATAATACAATGAAATATAAACAGCATCAGTTTTTTTAAGAATTCAGAAACAATCATAAAATGAATTGTCAAAAAAGTTAAAGTAAGCTTAATGTAACTTAAATAAGACGTCTCTAAGTGGCTTATTTATTTTAAAAACTATAAAAATTATTTTACTAATTTTAACAAAATATGTTGTGGCATTGGCACAAAAATTAGTATAGATTCGCATGCAACTAGAATATCTCCATGCTGTCCACTAAATTTTAAATAAATATTAACTTTTATTACTTTTTATCCAATGAAGATCATTTTTAGCCTTTACAATTTAGACTCACCTCATCATATCATTATAATCATGAAGAATTATTCCCCGATCACCCTAGATATCCTGGTCACTGAATGAGCGAGCCACCGCGATAATAACACGGTAACTGTGACCTATCAGCTAATGGCCATCGCGGGCCCCGGCACAGAACCCTCCCGGAGGAGGTATGCCCCGTCATCGGAAATGCGACAATACAACCATTATTATGCCCCCTGGGAAAGTGAGAACCCAACTACTTATCCGGTAACTGCTGATCCCCGTCTTCATTGTGCTTGTTTCCTCCTGAAGGTTTCATCACCTTCTAAGTTTAAAAATCTAAAACTATTTTGAATTTATATACAGACGACTTATTTAGAATTTTTAATTCGAATTAAAACAAAAATTTAGTTCCCAGTGAATTTCTGTTCGCAATGGAATTTCATGAAGTAATAATATGAATCAATTACCAAAATGATTAAAGTATATTGCTTTTGGATGATGCTTTGTATGGCATGGATCCTTTATTTTATCTATTTTATTACACTTTTCAAGGAGCTCTTTTAACTTTTACTTAATGTTCAAGTTCAGCAAACGTAAAAAAAATACATATAATAAATTATTTTCTTACCTACTATATACAAAATTAGCTTTGAATGACCTTTAATTTATGATCTTCATTCACACTTACTTTTAAAAATTTAATTCGACTCATGAACCAAGCAGTAGATAACTGCCAAAGTTTTGCAAACTTGAATAATTTTCAACTTTCTACAATTTATTTTTATAACGTTACATCATTAATCAGTCTCAAACAGTAAAAGAATGAAGATAACCTCTATAAATTTGATACTATGAACTATTAATTACCTTGCTGTTGATTATAAGATCGCTGTTTTTCCTATAAGTGGCATGTCTTCATTTACATCGGAACTATTTTTATACCCCTACCATCAACTTCTTCTTTTTGGTGTCTTGTCAGAGTTTCATTCATTAATTATTCCACATTTTGACCAAACTTAAAAATCGAAAATTTGAGAGACAAAAAGTTTAAGTGATCCATCACAGCAGATTATATATTTGCAGTAGCTAGTAATAATATCAAGATAATATCAACTTTCATTTCAACTCGGGACACTGATTTTACGCGCAGAAGGATAAACGATAAGTAGGTCAAATGAAGGAATTTGAAGGTGTAAGTAATTGAATTCTTACACCCAATTAATTGCTCATAAAAACATTAAAATTCTGATGGTCAATGAAGGTATTTGTAAAATTTCTTTATATTGCTCGTTATATCTCTCTTTACTTACTCAGTTATTAATTAAATTTCGCTAATTTTATTTAGTATTATTATCTTTCACAATCATTCTGAATATTATTTGTATTTTTTAGTATTATCAGAAATTGTCCTCTTGTTATTTTTGTGCATTTCGTAAACTTATATAATTATAAATGCTTTTTAATATTTAAACTTTTCCTTACAGTTGCACCAGAATTTTTTTTACCTTTGAATGCGACTCGATACAACTGCTGTGCCAGACAAGAGTGAGAATTTCACGTATTAAAAGCAGTTCTTCTGGTTTAAGACCCCGTGGCCTAAAGGCTAATATTACATTTTATGATAACTTTTCATCTTTTTTCAAAATATGAATGCTCTGCTGATTTGTTTGAAATTACATCCATCCTGGAATTTTTTTCATAGCTCATTCTTATCATCTTTATTCCTCCAGGAAATTAATATTTTATTGAGCATTATCTAAATTCTTAAAAAATATAATTTTTTTCATTTGCATTATATAAAATTGTTCGCATTCTTTTTATATTTCTCACCTTTTATAAGCTATTCTATTTTAAAATTTGTTTATTGATTTTGATTGAGCAATTGATTTTTTAGATAGTTATATATAATTAGTTGTATTTAAAATCATTCAGATTACTCTCTCTTCTTTCATTCAGAAACCACCACTCATCAAAAGAGAAGCAATAAAATATCGACATCACTTGATTAGAATTACATTGAAATATTACCATCGCTCATGGTAATTCTGGACAACGGATTCAAGCATAAACGATCAGACGATAACTAGGCGCAAATGGATGATTTCGAATAATTACTTCGGAGCCACTGAGTTATAAGGAAGAATTATTTTCTGGTTAGGCACTGCAGAAGATCACAATCTCAATCACACAGTTAAGATACATACAGTCTTCTGGCGTCTAACTTAAGTGATCCCTTCGGAGAAAATATTTTGCATTGTTTATTGTCATCCAGGATTCTAGGCTTAAGGAGCTCTGTTTAATGATTGCAAAGAATAATACTTCTATTTATTACCACATTTTGAGGTATGAGATAATTTATATGAGATAAAGATGGCATTGAAATGGTTCTTCGATACTCAGTTAAGTGTTTTGGCTGATTAAATGACAATGGTTATTCTGTTTGATATTTATCTGTTCTTAATTTTATATGAGGAAAGTTTAAATCCTAGTGTTCTCCATCGTATTTAAGAAGAATTAATTTAATGAATGGTTTTGGTTCTGTTACTAAATGCAGTATGTTTAATACGTAATGTGGTATCAATGAAGATTATTTTATGCTTAAAATAATCAATGATTTATTATTATCATTTTCATTTTCTAATTAACTAAATAACAAATTTAGTCGAGCTATTTGGGTTATAATGATAACATTAATCTTTATTTTTATTTTTATTAACCCTCTGAGTGTTTCACACGTATTTCTATGTTGACCTTGGACAACCCCAAAATCGTTAAACACGCATTTCAACGTTGGTCGAAAACACCCCTAAATCGGTTTGCACTGAATTTTACGTTCATTGTGAGCTGTCTCTAAAGTGTAACAAACGTACTTTTCCGAATTTCTTACCCCCCTTTCTTGGTTTGACATCTTGATTGATTATCCGGGGAGAGCACAGGTCAACACAATGAAGACTGATAAGGATGTACTTACCGCAAATTGGAGATGGCACAGGGTCTGAGACCCCAACTCGCCTGTGGTGTGGGGAATTTTAATGCTATTTGCATTGAGGTTATATTTCCGGAAGAATTGCAGTGTCGGATTTTTTTTTTGTTTAATGTCAGCCTGGTTTGATGCTATATTATGTTTCAAGTACTATTCTTTTAATACAATTTATGTGATATAAGTTTTTTTTTCAATGCCTCAATGCTTTAAAGATCCATATCGAATGGTTACGTAAAATAGATATTGTGGTTTAAGTAAAATAGATTTTGTTCCAATACCGCATTCAAGCATAAAAAAATTGAAAGCCTAGGGGAAGCTAAGAAAATCTGCTATTTATATATAGTTGAACAGTGTTCTTGAATCAACACATTTCACCCACGTTCAACTAGTTTTATGATATTAATGTAAACTTCTTTCATATTAATAATCTCCATCTACTCATTTTTCATTTATAAAAATAGAGTAAAATTAAATTTTTGTCAAAAAATAGAGCAAGTTTTAAGGTATATGAAAATGATGCATTATTTTTATTGTTTTATCTTTCAGATCAAATCGAAAATTTCAGTTTTACAATTATTTCATTATATATGTATTTGATTTTTATTAAAAAATTAATTTTCAGGTTTAAGTGTAATTTTTTTAGACTAGAACAGATTTTAACTTCATTATTACAACATTTAGAAAAATATCTTTTAAATTCATAAAAATTACAATGAAAAAATTCATTCCGAAAGATAATTATCATTTTATTAAATAATTATTAGCCGGAAATTTATTTTTAGGTCACTCTGAACTGAAAAAATAACGTACATGGAAATAAAAATTAAAGAAAGTGGAAAAAAATTTTATTTTTTACATTGTAAAATATTTTCTTTTTGTTAAAGGCAGGGGAAAATATAGTTTAGATGAAAACGTTATAGACTAAATTTAATGCTTGGGTGTGTGATCTTATCAGACTTTTAATAATCTTATTATGAGACTGATAATATCTGCAGCTTAACTCTCTTACGTTTATTTGAATAATCAATGAAGATGTTTATTTCTTGCTTAAAATAAAAGAAGACAAAAATATTTCTCAGAAAATATTATACGAATACTGTATTTGCGCATTAGTTCCTTGTAGCACAATTTTTTTCCTGATGTGTTATTAAGCATTCTTCTATAACTGATTAAAACTATATAGCTAAATTGAATTGCTTTCGGTAAATGCATGCCAACTGCAAGTTAAATTTTCATTCATGCTCTGAGAAAAGAAATCCACTAATATATGTTAGAAACCATTGATACATCCAGATCCACTAATAACAACTTTGAAGACTGATCTTTCAGTAATAATAGCAGTCTCTGGCTTTGGATTATTTCAAAATATTACCGTCACCTGCCAGATCATGTGTTTCATTACATTATCTTATGCGTGCATGCTGTAATTTGTAAGGTGTAATTTTTTTTTATAAAATTATGATTTATCTGCTCCATTTTCTTCATTCTGAACTTTAATAAATAATATTTCAACTGTAAATAAAATATTTATTTTCTATATGTTTTGACATTTTTTATTTTATTTAACTTATTTGAAGAGTAAAGGGTCAGTTTTAAGCTTGTTAAATTTGCTTTATATTTTCGAAAAGAACGGTACGATACGAAACGGCCCCCAAACTTTTTTGTATTCCTCACCGAGAACGGCCAAAACATCTATGAAGTGTCACTATTTTGTCGTCAATTAACAATTTTTACCAATGATACCATTTTAATAACTTTTACTGATCTTAAAGAGCACGGGAATTTTGTCAGAAGTATTTCTTCATTGAATCAATCATCCTATACCCACTGGCGGATTTGTCAGTATGAGGGCACAGGCGCAAAATTGCTGTGAGGCCCCTCCCCCTACCCAATGTCGAAAATTCATCTTCGGCTTAGTATTACGATATAGATCGAATAGGTTTTGAGGCCCCCTAGATGCACGAGGCGAGCGCCTCTAACACCTGTGCGAAATATCGCCACTGTATATACCAGTCCTCTGCTACGCTCTTTCTCAAACTGATTCTCTATCTGTTTATGTCACATGTTTTTCACGTACAGATAGACATAACCATCTGTTAAAAGCACTGTATCGGGGAACATCGTTGTATACTGCTGATACTAATCCTATTGAGAGTCTGATATTATCTGCAGCTCAACTGTGTAGAGATTATTTCAATTATCATTGAAAATTTGTATTTCTTCCTAGAACCCAAAACTATTTCTAAGAAAATATTATTTCTTACTTCAGAGACTGCATTTATGCATTGGTTCCTTGAACCATTACAGTTTTGCTGATTTGCTATTAAGCATTATTCAATATGTGATCAAATCTAAATGCTTAAATTCCAGTGCTTTTGGTAAATCTTATACCAATTCTGAGGTGAATTTTAATAAATGCTATGAGACAAGAATCCACTATTATGTGTTACAAACCTTTGATATATCCGATATTAACAAGCTTAAGGACAGTTCTTCCAAAAATAATAGCAGTCTCAGGCATTGAATTATTTCCAAATTCCACCATCACATACTATATAATGTGTTTTATAGCAATATCTTGGATGTGTGTGCGTGTGCTGTAATTTGTAAAGTATAATTTTTTTATATAATTCAGATTTATCTACACGTTTTTTTATTTTCATTCTGAACTTGAATGGATAATTATAAAACTGTAAACAAGATATTTATTTTCCAAGTAGCATGGTATACATGAATGAGATATATAATTTAATTTTTTAAATTTTGTATAAAGAATAAAGTGTCATTTTTATGCTTATAAAATTCCCTTTATATTTAGTACGAAAAGGCCCAAAACTGTTTTTGAATAGCACAAAAGGGAACCTGACTAATTTCGAATATGTGGTAGATTTTCCTCCCTATTCTTTCGATTTTACCAAGTTTGTAAAAAACTATCTGTAGAAAATAATTCAACAATTTTGTACTTCGTACCAAGGCCCATTTTCGTAAAATTGATTGAAAAAATGTTGATTGCTTTTACCTTCTCGTATACGTAGTATACAAAGAGAAAGTATTGTAATCATTGATTGTAAATTCGAATTTTGATATATCTCCTCGTTTTACACTTCGTGTTTCTGAATACGGTAACTCCTAAACGCAACCCTAATTGTAGATAAGGGTCCAATTTTCGTTTAAATAGGCTCAAAAAACTCTAATGCCCTGTCTAAACTCTAATATACCTTTCTTTTCGATAAAAAAGTTATAAATAAAGAATTAAATTTAATTTTGAAAATTTGGCCACGGGATGCTCTATGACCGGTACTATAGTATAAAAGTTTCAAATTTTGTTAATCTAGGTGAATTAATTTTCTGTTTATTATAATAAAAGATAATATCTTGCGTGCTAAATAACGGTATATGTATACGTTATTTCTTCTAACATTTAGTCTAAACGTAAACTTTATTTTGAGAATTATTAACTCGTGCTCTTAACAAGCATATAGTACAAGTTTCAGTAAAAAAGGTTTGTAGTATTAGTTAATTTAAAACATTATTCAGGGGATAAGAAGGTTATTTCTAATCCTTCATATGTATTAATTATTAGAGGCGGTTTTATAGAATACAGATTATTATGCGACTATCCATATAATAAGTATTTATGTGCATACAAAACGGATTAATCCAGTTAAACACTGTTTATATTTGTGATCGCTTCTCAATTTTCTACCTTTTACGGAGTACTAAATCAAGAAGCAATATGAAAACTTTTATTGCGACATCAAAAATTAGTAAAAAATAATTATAATATAATTATATAATAATTATAATATAATAATTATATATATAATTATTTTTTACTAATTTTTGATGTCTTTTT
>BGPR01013594.1:0-30675 GCA_013235015.1 Araneus ventricosus | reverse complement strand
TGTATCAATGAAGAACTAACATTGCAAGTGACAAAAGCGAAAAGGTTGGGAAATCATAAAGAGCTGTTCACACCAGCAGCCTCTTTACACGCTCTTTTGAACTGCATGGAGGACTACCAGGCACTTATCACGTTTACCACATTGTAAAGCATTGCTCATTTAACACTTTACGGTGAAAAATGGCGTTTGATTTTTTTTGGCACTTAGATCATTTACCATTTTCAGTCTTCAAGTGATTTTGTAAGTGTTGATTTGCTGATTACATGGACAAGGGCTTCAGTACTGACCGAGACTAAATAAGTAGGTGTATCTAAGACACAGTACACACCTAGTACCTACTATACACCTAGTATGTACCTAGTTGTTTCTCTACTCTCTGTAAATTTTAAGAAAGCGTGTTTAATATACAGTCGGACCTCTATTTAACGAACCTCTATTTTGCGAATTTCTCTATTCTGCGAACTTTTTCTTGGAACCAAGAACATTTTGCGAATTTCTTCGTAAAATAACCTCCAAACAGCGAAGTGCATTCTCAATTTAACGAACTTTTTCTTGTGATCCAATATATTTTTTCTCCTTATTTCTCAAACTATTCCTGAACATTTCAAACTTATTCTTTCTTTTAACACATTTTATGATGATCAATGACCTTGAACATGGAGAACGTCAAAGCGGAAGTGCTTGAGAATCAAAGAAAGAAATTTAATTCTTCATGAGGTGGATAAAGGCGTGTAAAAAAAGGATATTGCTTTAAAATTGGGTATTCCTCCAAACAGCTTATCAACCATAATAAAAAAATCGTGATAAGATACAAAATTATGATTCATCGAATTCTTGTTCAAAACGTTTAAAAGCATGCGTCTATGAAGATGTGGATGAGGCAGTTTTGAAGTGGACAGTGTGAAAAATAAAAACAATGCAGCAATGAATTGCGATGAAGACGAAGATGATGAAGATGGAAATGATCATGATGCAGAAATCAACAAACCTTCATATGATGAAATGCTAAAATTCATTAATTTTAATATAAAATTATTTTTTAATTGAAAATACAGTGTATTCTCGGACAATGTTTTGTTTTATTCTTGTTTTCCTTGCAGATTTCTTTTTGATGGGTAAAATATATAAAACAAGTAGATATTAATTTACAAAATAAAAGAGTGATTAATTACTTTTTTAATAATGTTTAGTGTTAATGAATTTAAAATCTGTTTTGTGTAGTTTAAAGTATTTTAAAAGGTGAATCTCTATTTAACGAATTTTCAATAGAACGAACTTTTTTTCGGGATTTAACGACTTCGTTAAATAGAGTTCCGACTGTACTTGTTATACAGACCAAATGTCAGTGGCAGTCAAAGTATTCATTATTAAAATGTAAATCGACATTTTTCATTCTTTTCATTGGAAATGCATGGATCGCAGAAGTAATTTTCATGAAATTGTCTGCGAAAACGATATCTTCGGTTATCTATGAAATCCTTTAACATAATTCTGCAAATCATTGTTTCAAAGACAATAGTTGTTTTAGAAGCATGACAACGTTACTGAGGGTATCAAAATATAAAACAAGCCTTCTCATTCGCATGATTCACACCGCGAAGAGACCTTGGTTTGAACTGATTCAGCGAATTCCTTCCTCGCAGATCGATGCCACGAGATGAATCAATCAAGATTTCCTTTCATTAGCAGAATGATCACTGTATTGTTGTCACAATTCGTTTGTGGAATTCCTACAAAAAACTGGTTTATACAAGAATGATTTAGAAAATAACATCTTTTTAGATTTAGATTTAAGCAGCATTTTTAGAATTCGTCATCTAGAATTAAAACATTTGTTTTACAAAGTTCGATAAATTTGTTTTTGGTTCTTATTCAATTCCTACTATTAGTTCACACTCTCCCTATATATATTTATTTATATATCTTGTTCAAATTTTCAATCGTTAATAAAATACTTTTTATTCATCCACTCAAGTTCAAATACATTTTTTAAACTTGTAGTAGATGACACTCGATGTTAATACAGATTTTTCAAATATTAATTCATTAATTAAATTTAATTAATTAATTTTAGTTTTATATGGGAGAAAGCATATGTCGCCTTGAGTCGTTTGGTTCGAATTTTTCTCAATAGATGGAGCTAGGTTTGCCAGCTTCTAGACCTAATATCCTTTGTTTTCTGGTATGTTCTCGAAGGCGTCATTTTTTCAAGTATTTTTGTCAGAGGGTAATGTCGATTACTTTTTTTATCGCTTTTAAGCGTGTAGATCGCCGACCTAAGTAGGAATTGACTTAATTTTTTTTATATTACTTGTTTTTGCTTAAGTCGATCTGGAAATCGCAATGTTATTAATAGCAGACAAATTCGTAACTCCTAAAAATAACTGAATTAACTTTTGAGTGAATAACAAAAAAGTAAAAACTATTTCATTAGATATTCGATAAGTCCGTCACTCGAACCATGAAAACTGAATTTGTTCAGCTTATTTTTCACGTCCGCCTTGCTTTTATGGCAACACTCACGGAAGCTGGATGTGAGATGAAAGAAGAATACTTGGATTGAAAAAAAGAACAAGTTTAACTTTTCCTTTGCAATTAGAAGAGATAGTTTCTTCGGTAGACGATATCAACGAAAGTTGAAATGAGATCTCAATGGAATAAGTCATTTGAATACAATTTTACGCATAGTGCTGTTTGAAAATTTCCATTGCGTTAGATTTGCGCAGGTTCCGCAGATTTGGTTAATTCTTTCTAAAATAAAGAAATCTGAGTGAAAAAAATGAAATCATTATCTGAAGAAAATGTCGTAAATGTGGGTTGCCCATATTGCAGCGAGCGTTGATGACGGCACGTTCAGAGTGCATCAAATAATAAGAACATGACAGCGGGTGTTCTCCTCAACTTTCTTCTCTATCTTCCCCAAAGGTGCCGTTTCTCCCTTCCCTGCGTGGCTAAAAGAATTCAGACCACTACTGTTACCTGAATCCAATGACACCATCAGAAGGTTTTCATTACAGTGATTGAAAATATCTAGGCAAAGGAATGAGAATTCAAGAGATGCAACGACTTTCCTCTCACTTACCGGCTCAAGGACAAACAGCGCTAGCAATTCTTCTCGTAGTAAATTTCTCTCACGTTCTTCCCAGGCATAGAGACCATGGATTCTCTTCAAAAGTAAATTATACAGACCGACAGACAGACCCTTTAACAGTTTGGTTGGAAAAATGTATATGGACCTACATTCATGACGATAAGGCTGTTGCAATTTTACATCCATCCCCAAGCTATTCCAGTTTTGATTACCAAAGCGTTCGCATATTACGGACATACGGACAGACAGACTTCATGACGGTTTTTTGTCCAAGAATTTGATGAAACCACAAATTGTTTTAAGACCACATACAAATTTCAGCCCCCGTAGCTCTAATAATAGTTTTCGAGTAATTGTGTTCTAGACATGAACCCAAAATTGTGTTTTTTCGGATTCAGGGACTAAAGAGCATTGGAGATTCATTGAAATCTCGAGTTCAATTTTTGACGATTACAATACTACTCTTTGTTTATGCTTATTTATGCGAGAAAGAGTAAAAGATGCGAGCTAATTCTTTTTTGGCCCAGTCATATTTTAAAGTTGATTTACTTTCTTGTTAAATCACTTTCTTCTTTCAATAATTATAAAAGTGGGTTACAGGCATTTTAAAATGATGTGGCAAATCAAAGAGGCCTTCCAGTTGTCTTCGTGACAGCTGTTTTCTCGTCAAACCAATTGAGGGAGTTGACAACTGGAAAATATTTTCTCACACTTTAGCTGCTTGTTGACAAATACGTATTCGCATATCTTTATTAGAAGTGTGTATACTTTGTATCAACCCAGAGACACTTCAGTATTTCTCATGCATGTATTCAATTTCTCGTTGCTTCGCAGTTTGGTTGTATTTTTCTCTAAACAATCTTTGGGATATACAAACTGTTAGGACAGATCTCAACATTGTAGCTGAATCCGAGGGCGGGGGGGGGGACTATCAGTCTACCGAGCCCCGAAACAAGCAAAAAATTCTTGATTTTATTTAACATCATTTCATCATTTTCTGTAATTTCCCTCTTTTTTAAAATAATAAAAACGTTTTAACCTTTGACTTTAGACATGGGTGAAAAATTTTTCCTACTTTTGTAGTCATTCGCTTGTACTTGTAGCTCTGACGCGGTCGAGAGTTTTGTTGCTAGTTATGACCACTGTAAAAACCATGAAGAGTATTGTATTATTTTATGATTCTTTGAAGCTGATGGTGAGTCAAAGTCTGTAAGTTAAGTTTGGTTTTACTTTAGCTTAGGTTGACGACTCACATCTGACGATCATTAAGTTTTAGACCTCACCCCTTTCCCCCCCCAGACCCGAATCTACGATTCATACTTTGACTCTCAGGTTGGAAATACGGACAAACAATAATACTGACGTGAGTAGGAAATACGTGACAGCCATGCAACTCTACTAAATGTCATTGCAAGAGAAAATTAAATTATTTGACTATTAATTTAAGAATTTGTGGATTTTTTTAAAAACCCAGACTTTGGTTGTGATTCCGGTTGCTTGGGACTTGACACTGTTTCCTAGACCAGTTTTCCACCTAGATCCACCATGTTAGGATTGCTTGGGAGTTGGATCAAATATTATTTCCATGTGATTCCAGGTTTGGCTCAAAACTTCCGTCGTCTCTGACTGAGTTGAGGGTATGCCATTTTCATAAACAGCAATACTTAAAACATGACTTTAATTTAAACTAAATTACAAGAACCATCATCGAAAGAGATGGCACATGACAGAAAATGGAACTTCCTTATCAGCTGCTTTTTTGTGAAATACGGACCACGATTTCAACACCTGTCTTGATGTCCAATAAGCAGCCCAAAAGTATGTTTGTACCAACATTTATTTATTAGCTTTTAAACAGTTTGAATTCTGTGGTAGAACAGTATTTAGGGAACCTACCTGGCCCCGACATCTAATCCACATTAGCCACTGCAGCGGGTCAGATATGAAAGCAGCACCACCTGAGCTGCTGGCTCGTGCTGATCGATGGTGATCAAAACACATATCTGCTCTGCAGAGTGTTAACCGTGACTACCTCAAATCCCTGCGGAACTTGGTAATTCTATAACTCCGGCCTATGCAGGATGATTATCGGCTATTCACCGCTCAGCGGTGAAGTAGTTAAAACATAGAATTACCAACTAGTGTTTTGTTTATTTGAGTGTCAAGCATAATTTATTTTCTACTCATTTTCTGTGATAACGCTCAGCAGATTTCAAAATCGGAATGAGTTATTTGTGTGAGAAAGGAAACCTCATCGCCAGCATGGGAATGCATTTCCTAACTTGCTGTTATACTTCCCAAAACACGTTCCCTTCCGCGTAGTAAAAAATTCAGACCTATTGTGCAGAGATCAGCCTATATGAGGTTTTTCATGTTATAGTAGTAAATTAATCTAGGCAAAGAATGAAATTCAAAGGTGCGTAACGATTTTCCTCTCTTACCACGGCTCAGGACAAGACGGGTACATTCGCTTCCTGTATGCATTCCTCTCCGTTCTTCCAGTACGCTGAATGGAGTACGGATTCTCTTCAAAAAGTAAGAATTACACTGCGGATGACTGAACCATCAACCCGGAACAGAAATTTGACATACGGACCTACATTCACGATGATAAAACTGTGTACCAAATTTTATCATCATCTAAGCTTCAAGTTTTGAGTTATAGTGTTCACTGCTGAACGCATCGAGGCAGACTCCGGTGACAGCGATTTTTATCCAAAATTTTATAGAAACTACAATTAGTAGACCACACAAATATTTCATCCGTAGCTCTATAGTTTTCTCGAGTTATCGTGTTTCACAGAGAACAACTAATTTCAAAATTGTGTTCGGATCATGGAGGTCTAAACACTTGACGAGTCGTCAATCGTCGAGTTCAATTTTTGACATTACAATACTTTCTCTTTGATACTTCTATCAGAAGTAAAATACAAAAAAGGTAACGTGACACAATTGTGGAGATCAAAGCGGAGTTCTGCAAGTTACTGTTTGATGCAGAGACTTTTATGAACTTTGTGTTTGCAGATCCTGAAGGAAGGACCAGGATCAGTGTTGTAACTCGCTTCTCGTATGCCTCTAACACATGTAGGGAAAAAATAGCAGCTAAACCCTAACGCAGTGTAGATAAAAAAAATAAAGCGAGTGGAATTAGTCGTCCCGATAAAATTTAGAATTGAACCTTTATTCCAAACCGTGTAGGTTTATCCAGCATACATTGAGAACCAAAATAACAGCAATAAAATAATCTAAGCAGGTATTAGGAATTGCAAGGGAGAAAGGAGCCAAGGGAAGGAGAAAAAAGCGCAAGCAGCGGCCACTATCATATCAAAGCTTGCGTCAGTACACGCATCACGGATCTGGATGTCTCTTCAAAAAGTAAATTATACGGACGATAGACAGTCAAAACGGTGCCGGATTTGGCCTAAAATTTTACTGGACCTGCATTTCTAACGATAAGCCAACAGCTGCCAAATTTTATCCATGTATGATCAGAGTTTTGAGTTTGGTCACACTTACATGTGGACATACAGACAGACAGACTTCCCATGTGGGCGATTTATCCAGCACATTTGATAGAAATAATTGTTTCAAAATACATACCAAATGTCATCCCCATGTCTCATAGTTTTCGAGGATTATCGATGTTCACAGTATCATCCCAATTGTTTTCGGACTCAGGAGGTCTAAAACGCGGAGATTGATAAATCTCGTTTTTTTTTTAAGTTTTTGGACGTGTACATTTCTCTGCATCTTCTGTTACGAGAAGAGAGTAAAAGAGCTCGAAGATGGTTCCCGAGAATTGATATATCAACTGAATGGTGAATTTCAAAGTATTATTTGAACTTATTATGAGAGAAAATGGCCCAATTTCTCCAATTTAGAAGCACTCATCACGTATAAATAATAACACAAGTTTCACTACTGAACATTGGACTTAAAAACATCATGAACGTTAATTAACTTTCTAGAACTTTTCCTCACAATAGGTTTGTCTTTTCAATACACTTTTTCTATATCTCATTCTAATACAATTTTTAACTTTGATGGATTTATATATTGGATACACAGATCTTTTGGCATTACTACAATTTCTTCCAAAAACTGCTTTTTTTTGTTTTTGTAAAATATCGTACAGTAAATCCATCATCTAATGCAAATTATATCATCGTTTCGTAACCGTATCCTCAACCTCGGCAGAACTGTCCAAATCAGTCGAGCTTCAACTACAAAATAAAAAATACAAATAAATATAATAAGGAAGGGGGGAGGTTTTCGTTATAGGGATGTCAACTTTAGCAAATCATTACCATTTAGTCTATGATAAGTAAGTATTTGATGGGAAAGTGATTTTTATTTGCTGCCTCATTCAGTACCTGAAAAATCATATGAGTTTTCCAAACATTTTTCATTAGATCATTAATTAACTTTTACTGTTTAAATTTTTCCACCATGTTATGTGAATACTACGAAAATATATTTTCCGTCATCAGGTTGCATCCCAATTTTGTTTCTGTTTTTAGTTAGAATCAGTTTGGTAAATGTATACCTTTAATAACGCTATCTGCCCACAGGAATTTACCATGGAAGATAAATCCGATTAACTTTAGAATCATGTTTTCAAAATGTCGAGAAGGTTATTTTAGGGTGCTACCCTGTTTCTGTCATTATGGCTACTAATGGTTTTAAATACATAGAACGTTTCTATGTGGAGACTAATTGAGAAGAAACAAGAACAACTTTCAAGAAAAATAGAAGTATCATTTGCAAATTTCCGCAACAAAGTATAATTTAAAAAGAAAAGAATAATGGTTTGCATTGTGCCTGCCAAATTTGCGAAATCTTTTTCTTGAATTGACATTTGCATCTAAGGAGGAAGGAATCATAGGACATCCTGTGTTCTTTCTCAGGGCTGTTTTCTTCTTAACAGTAGATATTGATTCAAGGTTAAATGTCAAGTCCTACTTTATTTTTAAGTTTCAACCGCAGCTAGTGTCTGGCCAGCTTCAGAGAGTTTATCTAAACCATACATTTTCAATGTCTCTGAACAGATCATTGCTGACTGATTTTGTCTTTGCTTTTGTGTGAATTCAGGGTAGAATATCATAAACATTCAAATGAAGTGTAGTTATGAAGTAGGTTCAATTCAGTTTTATAATATATCATTTACAGTTTTATACATATATGCGAAATAGAAAACAGGTTGTGAAATAATTTAATTACCAGCAATTATTATATGTTTCATGATGCAAGATAAAGCGATATGATAATTTTACAGTAAAATCACGCTTAAACAGGCAGCTCTATCCAATTTTGAAATTTCAAGAGAATTAAAACTGTGCTGTACAATAACAGTGAATTTTTTTCCGCTCTGGTTGGAACACGCGGTCTCTCATGTTTACTCAGATGTTAAAAAAATTCAGAAATATTCGTCAGGTTGCGAAATTTCAATTTTTCTTCCTCTTTAAAATTTCAAAAAAATGAGATGGGCGTGCTTACTGTAGCAGCGATTTTTACCATTAAAATATATCATATCGCTTTGCCATCACTAGAAAGCACATAAATCTTGTTGGTAATTAAAAATTATTTCACAATATTTTCATTTCCCATATACAGAAATGTAGAACATGTACTGTAACCATCAAGAAATTTGACTGATGAAGATTTTGATGAATTTCAATGTTCTAGATCTCTTAGTGCTCGGAAAAAATATTTTTCCAATTACTGTCTGTATGCGTGTATGTGAAGTTGGAATGAAATTTAAGACTTAATCCATTCTCTAAAATTGCTTATCTGTATCAAATATCGGACCCAAATGCTAAAAGGAAGAGGAACTTTTCCAAAACAAATAATCCCAAACAATAGACAAATAAGACTTCCCCTAGACGGATTTTGTCCAAAATTTGATAGAAACCTACAAATTATGTTTAAAGACCACATACCAAATTTCATCCCCGTAGTTCTAATAGTTTTCGAGTTATCGTGTTCACAGACAGACAGACATAATTCCCAAATTGTGTTTTCCGGACTCGGGGAGGTCTAAAACGCGGAGATTCGTCAAAGTCTCGAGTTCGAATTTTTTGACGATTACAATAGTTTCTCTTTGTATACTTCGAAAACGAGAAAGTAAAAAGTTGCATCAAAAATGTACTGGAACAAAGTCGTAAAACATTTTACGCCCGAGAGTGGAGACAGTCTTCACGTTTGCATAACATGAACCATTTGTCAAGATCGTTGAAAAAACATACTTTCACGAAAAGAGAAAAAACAAGATTAGAGGGATCTGAACAAAAAAGCAGCTATCAAAATGGAACTAAGATCTTATATCTTTTTACTTTCTCGTATACTAGAGAAAGTATTACAATCGTCAAAAAATTCGAACTCGAAATTTTGATGAATCTCCATGTTTTAGACCTCCCTGAGTCCGAAAAACACAATTTTGGAATTATGTCTGTCTGTGAAAGGCCATTCCTACTCCACATATCGGAAGCTTATCGCGCCACCCCAACGGCAGCGTTACAAACGATACTCGCCATTCCACTCCTACACATGCAATTACAGTTCGAATCCAGATTTACATCAATTTATCGCCTAAGAATCTCTCTTCCACGCCAACATTACAGATATCCAACCGCAAGATCTGGAGATGAAGGCAACAGGCTGGTCCATTCATCCTTCAGAGCATCTCAAACCGAACTAAATCTCTTTAGAAGACGGAGAAGTAAATATAGCCCGAAAGGACATTATAAATATTTTCACAGATGGCTCGAAAACTGAACACGGAACTGCCTTCTGCGTCTTGACCAATGACATCTGGGTCTACCAGTTGTCTGCTAAACTCAACGACAACAAACACCGTATTTCAAGCTGAACTCACTGCACTTCATGAAGCAGTAATATACGCATTTCATCTGCAAAACCACAATACCTTTAAAATACACGTAGACAATAGAGCAAGTATCATGGCATCTTCCAATTCAAAGAGCCCAAACGAAACAGCAAGAAAAATTTTGAAGATCCTCCTTACACATCTAAGAATAAAAGTCTTGTGGGTTAAAGCGCATGCAGGCAATGAGAGAGCAGACCAACTGGCAAAAGACGCAACGCAACATGGGCAACCCTGTTCACTTACTAAGCTTCCTAAATCGCACATAGAAGGCCTCCTCCGGAAGAGGATGCTTGAGGAGTGGCAAACCTCATGGAAGAATGGCGATACAGGCAGGAAAATCTATAACATCATGCCCTCAGTTAGTCTCCGTCCCACTAACTGGATTAGAGAGGATGTTATCTTCTTCTCTCAACATGGACCTTTCCCTGCCTACCTCAAAAGGTTTCGCCTCTCTGACAGCAATTATTGCAGTTGTGGTGGAATCGGCACGGCACTTCACTATGCCACGGAGTGTATTCTCACAGTGTCTTGGCATATGAGGAAGCCAGCGCCAAACTTCGAACAAGAATGGTTGAAAAGAGTCGCCAATAACCTCGTCTCCAGGCAGAAAATTCGTAGGATTGTCAAATTCATAAGCGAAAACAGAGATCTTTTCCGGCCTCCCTAGCCTTCAACTTTCCAGCGAGCTGAACTTAGTAGCTCAATTACCGGACATTCCCCCCTTGAAATAAAAGAAAGGTATAACAACACCTAAAGAAAAGAAGACTTTACAAACTAATAGTGTAAAAGTGAAAATGCCTGTGCTGTACATAGTGTATATATTTCCTTCTTTTAGTTTATTTTGGTTTTCTTAAATAAAATTCCCGTGTCTTGCCCATCAAACCGTTCAGTGACCAGTCTGGTCACGGGTACGGGGGTAAGAGACGGCGTTCCGTTCTATCTGTCTGTGAACACGATAACTCAAACCCGGTTAAACCTCGAGGAACGAAATTTGATATATGGACTTTACACAAAATTTAGTAGATATCTATCAAATTTTGGACGAAATCCGTGCACGGGAAGTCTCTCTTGCTGTCTGTTCGCGTTCATGTGAACACTATTACTCAAAAACTTAAATAGCTAGATAGACAAAATTTGGTACACAATTTTATCATCATTAATCTTGGTCCATATCAAATTTTGGACCAAATCCGTCCAAGGGTTGACTGTCTCTCGGTCTGTAAAATCGCTTGCTTGTGAACACGATAACTCCTAAATGCAATAACTTAGATAAATGAAATTTTGTATGTGGTCTTCTAACCTTAATTGTAGATCTATGTCCAATTTTGGTTGCAATCGGTTGAAAAAAGGCGTTCAAATTGTACATTCTGTTTCTTCACCATTTTATGACGCAGAAAAGGGCGCCTGTGTTAGGGAATTTATTTATTTAAAGAAAAGCACACTACAGAGAAAACTTCATTTGCAGAGTGCTGACAAACACACAAAGAACAAAAGTCACAATGAGTAAATAAAAAATAAAATAAAAAAATATGCCTTAGAAAGCAAAAAGTAGACCACAGAGAATACATAAAATCATAAAACTTACGTAAACGTATATATAATTAAAAACGAAAACACATAATCACAAAACTTTAAGACACACTATGACACCAAAAGCCGTATTATTTTTTAAAAAAAGTTTTAAAGTTCATTTCCAAAAAGTCAAAACACGCAAACACCGAGTCTAATAAAAACCACACCAGGAGTTTAAAAGTTTAAAAACGTAAATACACACTCGAGATTAAAAAAAAAAAATGCAACACTTAAGATAAAAATAAATCAAACACGGCGCCAAAAAACTGGTCGAATACATAAGAACACGGAAAATCAAATAGCGTAAAAATCTAAAATGTTGTAGAAAGGCAAAATAAAACGTATCGTGTATTTAAAAGATGCAAACATTTCGACTTAAAAGCACCTAGAGACGATTAAAAATGTCAAGTTCATCAGAGAACGTGTTAAAAATTTTATAAAACCTATATAACGAGAACCTGTTGATATAATTAAATTTGGAAAGGAACTTTGGTTTCTTAAAAATCTGGCTGGCACAGCGAAATCTATTGAGCTTATTATATCATTCCAATCAATTGAACCATTAAGAACTTTGTAGAAGAAAAGAACGCAAGAAACATCTCGTCTGGAGGATAAACTAGGCATATTAAAAATATTACGTAGGAGTGAAGAAGATGCATCCTGCAAGTAAAATCCATTTTTCTTATAAAGTAAATATCTCAAGAAGTTGTTCTGTATTCGCTCAATAATTTCAATTTTGTTTCGGTAATTGGGATTCCAGAAAATACTGCAGTATTCCAGATTGGAACGAATATGAGCGCAATACAAGACCTTGAGGGTAAGTTCACTGGAAAATTCTCTGGTTCTACGCTTAAGAAATCCAAGCCTGCGGTATGAGACCATGGCGCCTGTTATTGCCGAATGGTGTATTTTTTCCCCACTCATGCTAGGACATTTACGAGAAAGTTTAGGGGAGACCACGCCCGCTGCTTCTTTCATGCGAATTATTTAAATTTGCTTTGCGTGTGTTTACAAACTTACGAGTCGCCAACGGCGTCCGAGGGAATCATTATGGGCATTTTAAATTTATTTCACTTACATGCATTGTGCCACTTACACGTTGCTATCATCCGAATTTATACTCATACGAATCGGCCCGATCTTCGTTCAATTCGGATAATTGGAGCTCTACTGTATTTTCATTCGGTATCAAGCATCAGGAATTTTTTAGGGCTACAAGCATGATTTATGATTTGTACTCATCGAAAATTCTGACATGAGCGAATTTTTGCAAATTTAGGTTAATTTACGAAGGAGAAAAAGGGCTTCTATTATAGAAGTGATGAGTCATTTTCCATAAATGATGCCATTCTAAAGGTGCATATCATTCCATCTAAGTGTATGTAAACGAGACAAAACATCGTGATTTCGCAGTACTTCTTTGGGTTTTATCTCGGTTTGACAGGAGTTGTAAATTTTTCTGAATAATGGAAGCCCTTCACTGATATTTAGTGCGCTCTTCTTTACACAGCCAAACATCCCAATAATAATAATCTGATCATGCAGCTTTTGAAAGAGTCATAAAATGCGAAGCAATATTTTTTTTATTAAACTACAGCAAGAGATAACTATTTATTTAATGGTTTCAACCTTGAAGTTCCGATATCGGTTTTATGAGTTGACGGAAGCTCACAGAATAAGAAATCAAAATTATTAGCCATTTAAGATGTGATGTATTCCGACATAGCATGACTAATCGTGGAGTCTTCTTTATCAAAAATAATATGCTTATTGGACGTCTTTCACAGTACAGACATGTAGAACAAACACATACACTGACATCGAATCTCATGTTCAATCAAAATTATTCTTCTCCGTTGCTAGGCAACGTTAGCAAAAAAATATATATATCAATGCCACTCTATTTTATAACCTTTAGTAAAGAATTAATGCCAAACGATTTTTTTAATTAACTTCTTTTACAGCCAAACGATATTTTTAAATTAATTTCTTTTTAAGACCAAACGATTTTTTTATCTAATTAATTTCTTTTCTTTAAATATTTTAATAATTCTACAAATATATATATATATATATGTAATAATCTCACTTAATTTTATTTCAAATTCTAATATTATATATTTTAAAATCTTAATGTATTCCAAAATCACTTTTCTAAAACTCCAGTTTCGTTCTTTTCCCACCCTGGAGGTATATTAAATCTCTCGTTTTGGCATATTTATTACTAAAAGAATATTTTAATCGCTTTCACGTGCCCACCGAAAATAATGACGCGTCTCCTTGGCGCTAGACTTTTTCCCCCTAAAACTCTTACGTAATTTATTAAAAATACCCAATATTTCCTTTACTTTGATCACGTTTCAATATGTTATTCCCTTATCGGAGAGAATACAGGGATTTTGCTGTTCACTTTTATTTGTAACCAAAACGGAGATGCACGTATACCCACCACTCTCCTATATTTTACTTAAATAGTTTGATAATAAAATAAGAAGTAGTTATTTGCTCGGCCTCTTTATTTCAATGTCTACAACCGCGAAAATTATTTTATATATATAATTATTCGTTACAAATATCAGGAAGAAGTCTTCAGTGGATAAAAACCCGGCGTTTGCTCCCCACCACATTCTCGCATACTTTGACATAAGAATATCCCTTATGACGTAGGATCAAAAATTATTGCGTCTATGTGTCATGCAGCCATACGTCCGTGATTGACATCCATAAATATTTTCAAAAATTATCTATAATATATACAATAATTAAAAATGTAGGTGATATTTTCCCTGTATCTGAGTAGCAACGCGCAGGTAAATAAACATAACAAGTAAATATCACATATTATTTTCCTTTTACGTGAGTGGTAGCACGTCGGTTAAGAACATCTTTGTAAATATGGCGTTTCTTTTCCGCTGTTTATGTTCTTTGTATAGAGAATTTAACTGGTTATGTATTTTGGAAAAATACCTTTTCCCGTTGAACGGATTTGATCCTAAATATAAATTTATTTTAATCCATTAAAAAATCTTTCACTTTTTTTTCTGGAGAAGAAACAAAATTAATTCAAAAATTTGTTTATATTGTTTCGGTTAAGATTTGACGATGGCAATAAACTGTTTCTACCAGTGGCGAATCTAGGATTCGGGTCGGGGGGGGGGGGGCTGAGGTCATAAAAACTTTGTATCGCCGTGATTAATGTCAAACCTCAATGCTAAAGTAAACCAAAATTCTTTAACTTTACAGACTTTACTCACCTGATAATAAGAATCATAAAAAACAATACAATACTTTCGATAATTTAATAAAAATTACAATGAAATAACTAGCCAAAAAATGTCTTCGACCGCGTCAAAGCTACAAGTACAAGTGGAATGACTACAAAAGTAGGAAAATTTTCGAGCCTGTCAAGCCAAAAAGTAATGTTGAAACGTTTTTATTATTTTTTTAAAAAAGGGAAATTAAGAAAAAATAGTTGTAATGATGTTAAATAAAATCAAGAATTCTGGCTTGGCTCTGGGGGGGGGGGGGGGGGGGGCCGCGCCCCCCCCCCCGGGGGGACACTGTGATTACCTCATCTTGATATTTCTTTTTCTGTCCTATTAATACAATGCCCGATATTACCATCATTTTTTTTTTCAAAATCCAAAATTCTTTTAGGAACTCCGTTGTTTATTAAAGAGGATTCTGAATACTCTCCGTTGCCATTAATTCATTGATTTATTTATGAAAAGTTTCATAACGTTAATTTTAATTGACTTTCATTTTTCGTCTGCGGAAGCGGGATCGTTTTGTTATCAAAAATAATAAAAGTTAGTCTATAGAATTATTCATACATTCTTAAGAAACATAAAATTCAACGCAAAATAGCTTTCAGAAATTTACATTGTAAAATAATTGCATTATTATTAGATGACAAAATAAATTGTGAAAGAATATAATTTCAAATATTTATTCAAAATTCTTCATTTAAAAGGCAGATGTAAAACGTGGAATTTATAACTTAATTTTGATATTGAACCACAATTCTGATTTAATTACGATTCTAATTAAGGTGCGCTTTTACAATGATAATTTAAAAAAAATTATTTAAATTTCATTTAGTTAGGTTTCTAATATAAGAATTAGAAATTACACTATCAAAGAAAATATAAGCCAAGAAGTAAACTATTACTTCAACGAAAAATGAATTTTCTTAAAGTTACGAACAGAAATCGTGCGATGCCCAATAGATTCAAATCTTCGAATCAACTTACGGTTATTACGTGAACATGAACTGACTTCATTAGTAAAATGTTCCCTGAACTACCACGTCAAACAAACCAATATTTATGTTCCTAAACAGGAAATTATCTGCGATATAGAATCTTTTAACATCTAAGCATTTGTTGCCCAAATGGAATGCATAGAAGCCAAAATCTACTTTTGACTCTTCTTATGCTCTTGTTCCGACATTCTTTTAAAATTTATCCAACTTATAAACCAATATTCAGAAACTAACTAATATCTCACCGACTAAATATATTTTATTCATTTCCCATTACAAAATTCACTCGTTTCGGAGAAATTTATTAAACAGCTCGATAAGCTATTTTCCCAAAAAATACTACGAATCGAAGATTCATTGGAAATTTTTCAGAGTCAGTTTAAGATTGTTAGTTAGTTATATTAACGCCCCGTTTTGAAGCAACACGAGGGCTATTTTGGACGGGATCTCGTCATTTTGAACCGCGGTCAGATGACGAGGACGATACCTGAGATGCCGCCCCCTCTCCAAGCTTCCACACCACACCGATAGGGGGATGTTTGGCCCCTTGGTGTGCAGCAGGTCCAATACACGGCATATCTTAAGTGGAATCGGGTTTCGAACCTAGAGCCTCCGGCCCCAAAGCCGAGACCTTACCACAAGTCCACCACGGCCTGAGCCATTTTAAGAAATTTACATAGTTTAAATGAAAGTATCGACGCCAAAACTCTTATGTTTAGACGGCTAGGACCCACCCCGCTACATGTTAATTTTTAGTTAATTTTTCATCCCCTTTATAACCCCTATCCCTTCTACATGTAACTATCTTCCTGCCAATTTTTTCTACATAGATTTAGCAAATTTTATAATTTTGAAAGTAGGTTAACGAACTACATTGATGAAAACTTCTGTACACAACAAATCAAAAGTATCATTACAGTAAATAAATTAAAAATTGCTCATACTTTCTAAGATTTTTAATTTAGCTGCAATTTTTAATAAGTCAGAGACAGATTATGCTTGAATTCATTTTTATTTATACAGTAGATCGTACCAATGTACTGTATGTTCTCGGATTCCGAAACCCTCCACGATTTTGCGCATGCGCCAGTCGGAGTTATTTTCACCAAAATAGGGGGAAAGTGAAAAATCGAGGGGGGGTTTACATTTTACTTAGCGTGATCTAACAAAGAACTCCAGAAATGCGCTCATCTGACTCATTGCCTGACACCCCTTTCCGGTGAAAAATCGCCCGAAAGTGCTAGTCTATTGAATATTGAAACGATCTGTAACTCTCAGTGGCGAATCTACGATTCCGGTCGGGGGGCTGAGGTCATAAAAACTTCGTATCGTGGTGATGAATGTCAAACTTCAAGGCTAAAGTAAACAAAAACTCTTTAACTTTAGACTTTACTCACCTGACTATAAGAATCATAAAGAACACTGCAATACTTTCGATAATTTAATAAAAATTACAATGAAATAATTAGCCAAAAAATACCTTCGACCGCGTCGATGTTACAAGTACAAGTGGAATGACTACAAAAGTAGGAAAATTTTCGAGCCTTTCAAGCCAGAAAGCAATGTTGAAACGTTTTTATTATTTTTTAAAGAGAGAAATTAAGAAAAAAAGAGTTAAAATTATGTTAAATTAAATCAAGAATTCTGGCTTGGCTCTGGGGGGGGGCTGTAGCCCGATAGCCCCCCCCGGATCCGCCACTGGGTAAGCACAAAACATCGCTGTTCTATACGTAATGAAGCTATTCTGATAAAATATTTTTTTCTCATTTCCTCTAATCTAATTAATATAAATTTGGTGTTCGTTTTGTAACAAAATTTTACATTATAAAAAGAGTAATTTTTGCTATTTGTGAAACTAAATATTTATTCAACTCTTTGAATTTTATATAATTTTAAATGGTGAAATTTTTGACCAGCAATATAAAGAATGATTGCCTTATATTAAAAAAACCAGCGGGAGTGTTCTCCCCTAAACTTTCTCGTAAACTTCCCCCAAAAGGTGCCGTTTCCCCTTCCTCCGCGTGGCTAAAAAAATTCGAACCTACTCTTAATCAGAATCCAATGACTATCAGAAGGTTTTTCATTATAGTGATCGAAAAATATCTAGGTAAAGAATTCAAAGAGATGCGTACCGGTTAAAACGCATCTATCGCACTCTGATAGGTTTCACTCTTGCCGTCTCAAGGACAAACTGACGTAATTCGCTCCTTTCGTGTGCACAGAAGGTTGCTTCCAGTACGCATGCGCGTGGAGATAACGGATTGATTTCAATGGTAAGTTATACAGACCGACAGACAGTCAGCCCTTTGACGGATTTGTCCCAAAATTTTATACGGACCTACATTCATGACGATAAAACTGTGTACCAAATTGTATCCATCTAACTATTCAAGTTTTTGTGTTATAGTATTCGCATGACTTCGGACATACAGACAGACAGACTTCCCTTTGACGGATTTTGTCCAAAATTTGATAGAAACCTACAAATTATGTTTAAAGACCACATACCAAATTTCATCCCCGTAGCTCTCATAGTTTTCGAGTTATCGTGTTCAGAGACAGACATAATTCCAAAATTGTGTTTTTCGGACTGAGGGAGGTCTAAAACGTGGAGATTCGTCAAAACCTCGAGTTGGAATTTTTTGACGATTACAATACTTTCTCTTTGTATACTTCGTATACGAGAAAGTAAAAAATTAGTGAAATAAATTTTTAAAAGATCGAATTCACTTTTAACTTAAATATCGGCACTCCATCTTTCTCACGTAATCTCTTTTCAAGTTGAATAATTACCATGTTGTTTTTCATTTTCGGCCGACAACAGATGCTAAGAGTGAAAAGAAAGTTCATTTCAAAGGTATTATGCAAGTGTTCTTTTACTTTTTTACCGAATTCATGAGCTGATGATTGGCCAGTCGGAAGGCGGGGCAACTTCAAGGTGACCTGCGAGGTTTTAATTTGTATGAACGGCACGCAAGGCAATTGTACAGTTATTTTCTTAGCTGCAGCGGTTATTAATTGCATAATTTCTCGTCTGACCGATTTCGTGAAGAGAGCTGATCTACGAGTCAAGATAAATTCTAAAACAGAGGGGAAAACTATCAGAGTTTTCGCAAACCTTTGTTTGAATTCTGAAATATCCAAGCAAAATCGCATGAAGGATTTAAAGCAGAATGCAAATATAGGTAAGAATTCGTAAACAAATTGCACTCGTGCAATTAGAATACGAAACGAACGGGGAGTTCATTGAATCTAGCAACTCAACAGAATGAAATAACTAAGGAGAATTTTGTTTTTGCTGACCGTGTTAGAATAATTTTAGTTGTTAATTATTAGTTACTTATTAAGTCTAACAGTGCAATGTTGTAGATTTACATCGTTCACATTTTTGTTTTTTTTATTAAATTTTTAACGATAAATTAATTATTAAAATAATTTATATTGATTTTTTTTTATTTTCAGTCAGAATTTTTTAATACAGAATTTGAATCAAATAATTGAAAATTTTTATTTATAAACTTATTTAATTAGAAATTTAATTTCAAATTTATTTATTTTTTACTATTTTCCTTTTTTTTCCAATACACATTTACATCAATTTCCACACCTGGGCTAGAAAATAAAAAATTCTGAAGTGTAAGGTTAATTGATACTTATAATTAGTTTTGTATTGAGAAAATTTTCTTTCAGTTTCTTCGTGTTATCCTCAAACTTCAGATACTTCCATACATCTTGATGGTTTTGCAGTCA
Source organism: Araneus ventricosus (assembly GCA_013235015.1). Lineage (NCBI taxonomy): Eukaryota > Metazoa > Arthropoda > Arachnida > Araneae > Araneidae > Araneus > Araneus ventricosus. The sequence continues at coordinate 11,112 of BGPR01013594.1, read as the reverse complement.
AGGGAACACACGTACTATTTAGTAGAATTTTAGATTTTTAAATTTTCCACTTGCCTATATCTTTGTCATATTCTGTCTTTGGCAATTTAATTTTTTTCACATGTCAGTAGATTTCTTAAGTAGCTGTCCTCAAATTATTCATTTCGATAAACAAAATATTAATTTTTCTTTCAAACTAATCGGCAAGCTTTGAAGAAAATGCATATCGGAATAATGTCAGTTAAACATTTTTTTAAAACTTTTTTATAGTCGGATTTTTAAAGAGAAACTGAATCTAGATGGGGCTTTTAAAACATTATCTTTTCAATGTTTTCCATTAAATTTCAAAATAAACTGACGTTACAAATTTTTCAGAGCTCATTTTTTACACATTAAATTATATAAATATATTTTTCAGTGCCCTCTAGTTTCAAGAAATACTCGTTGTAGAAAGTTTTTTTTTCTTTTTAAAGAACAAAATGAAGAATCTCTTTAAGAATTAGAAAAATAGGAAACAAGAGAAACGTGCAGGATTCTCGTAAATATTTTTTTTTATTATTTGCCCGAGATATATACTTAATTTATCTATACTTATAAAAGTCAATGTTTGCGTGTGTGTGTACAATGTCCAGACGAATCTATTACACTTACAGCCATGAAATTTGGCACACAGGTAGTCATAATGGTGACTCAATGCACCTCGAAGCCGGAATTTTAAAATTTAATCTAGAAAATTTTTTATTTAATGTTTTGCGTTGTTTTGGGTCATTTTTGGCACGTTTACGGCTGTAGTATCTTTTCTAATGATCGTTGAAAAACAATCAATGCACCATCGAATAGAACAAACAATTTTCGTTCTAATGAAGTTTGTTTTGAATTTCTAACGCAATTTACTGAATTTTGAGAAATTTTTAAATAATAGTCACTTTTATGGTAATTTTTGATAAGGATTTTTTTTCAAATTCTCGCATCTGACGTTCTAACAGCTCTATAATTTTCATTTTTTTTTTTTTTAAGCTTATAACTCGAACGTTTCTGTCGGTTTTAAAACAAGAACCGTTAAAATACCTTTCTCCGGTTTTTTCAATTAATTGTTCCTTGATCAGTTCAAACAGTTTTTTTTTTTTGCAAGACAGCTTTCTCAGCGAGACATTCTCCGGAACAAGTTAACTTTCCCACCATGCATTGTTACCATCTCATTGGCTGGTGCGTGACCTTCGTCGAGGCAGGTGACGTCATATACAATCACGTTCTTCTCGGAGAAGATATATTAACCGAATGAAATTCGATAATTATTTTCGGCCGTGTCTTAAAATGTTACTTTGTCTCGCATATTTCCCATGCTGGTTTGTCGCATTTATTAATAATGTTTTGGATTAACGTACTCGGTACTGTTTTCCTAAATTCAAATAATGAGTGTTTTTTGTTTTTATTTTGTTTTCAAAACTTTTTCATATCATTTGTGGGCGGGTTTTTTTTTTATTTTGTTGAAGTCAAGATAGCACGGGCAATGCCGTGCACGTATTTCTAGTTTAGAATATAGTTGGAGGGGTGGTTTGTTTTTTTTTGAAAATGGTACTGTTTATTGAAAAAAACTGTTTTTTGCATTTTCTCAGCGCAACTTCTTTTTAAGATAATTTATTTCTTAAAAGAATATTTCAAAGTTTAAAAAAATAATTCTATCATAGATATTTAGTGATAGATATTTCTTATCCTATGTAACAGTCAGCGAAATGGTAATTTCGATCTTAAAAAGGGATATATTCGGAATTGGTGGTGTAAAGAAAGGTAAATATATCCTTTGTACTGTCTGCCTGCCACGAGAACTGTCGCCTCCAAATTGTCTAATTTACGGCGGTCGCTATAGCAACTGGTTATGCTAGGGAAGATCCATTCCGAATAGGAGGAATCTAACAGAAATCGGAGTTTTTTTTTAATTCTTGGTGTCAATTTACGGCGGAACACATTTGAAAGAACTTCTACCTACTAGAAATGAATCCTTTCCAAGATAACCTGTTCCTATAGCAACAGCCGTAAACTAGACAATTTGGCGGCGACAGTTCTCATGGCGGATAGACAGTACATTTCTTCAAATTAGATTCTGAGTACCTGCACCTTAGCCGGGTGTAAAGCCTAAATCTTTAAATTTAATTTTTTTTATTTCTGAGGGTTAGAATTGTAATTTTTTTTGGTAAGTCTAGATAGAATAGAACATGTCTTCTGTGATGAAAAAAAAATTCGACTGAATTCGTCCAATGGTATACTACCAAGGGAAACAAAATTAATACACGTGTAATCGTTCCAATGGCATAAAAATATAATGCTACTAGCATTACGCGCACGGCGTTGCCCATGGAATCAGGACTTCAAAAAAGTTGGTGAAAAAAAGTGCCCACAATGGCACGAAAAAGTTTTGAAAACAAAATCAAAACAAAAAATACTCATTATTGATATTCCCGCTTATTTTTCTTTGCGAATGACGTCACCTGCCGCGAAGAAGGTCACGTTGCAATAATGCATCGTGGGATGGTCCGGAGAAGCTCTCGCTGTTAAATCTCGCTACGAAAAAACTGTTTGAACCGATCAGGGAAAAATTAATTTTTAAAAAACGAAAAAAGATATTTTAATAGTTCTTGTTTTAAATCCGACGTAATTTGTAGGCTGAAAAAAATGAAAATTATAGACATGTTAGAACGTCAGATACGATAATTTAAAAAAAATCTTTATTAAAAATTACCATAAAAGTGACTATTTTTCAAAATTCAGTAAATTGCATTACAAATTCAAAATTAACTTCATTAGAAAGGATATCGCGTACTCTTTCCGATGGTGTATCTATTTTTGTCGTACAGTTATCCGAAACCATGCTATTGAGAAATGAGTGCGAAAAATCACCCAAAACAACACAAAACATTAAATAAAAAATTTTCTAGATTAAATTTTAAAATTTCGGCTTCGAGGTGCATTGAGTCCCCATTAAGACTACCTGTGTGCCAAATTTCAAGCTTGTAAGTGCGATAGATTCGTCTGGACATCGCACGCAGACACGCACACACACACACAAACATTGCCCTTTATAAGTATAGATTCAGGGCATGATGAAAATGATGGTAATAAATAACTAAATAATGTCGCATTTTTCATATTATTTATGTATTTTTCTTGCAAACTATAATAAAAACTATCATTGAAATCCGTTTGGCATTGTAACGTATCGTGCGATCTCAAGTACTACGGCACTTCATGTTCTGAAAGAATTGTCTTGCTAATTAAGAATTATATCAAGAACTAGAATAATCCGAAGTTACTGAAAAAGTAAATTATATGCCATTGTAAGGAATTAAGCCTTTGTCTGCGGTAATTAATTGGTTTTTCTAAAGCTCAATTTATTAAGTGGATACTTAATTCAAGTGATTGCATTAAAACTGGATTAAAAATACGTCTCCCTGTAAGTGCACTTCTTTTAAGAGCTATCCAGTTACTTTTTAAGGAGCAAGCATTGGTGTTCCAAATGCTGCTGATTATGTGGGTTTTAGTACTAATTTGTTGCCACTAACATGGCATAAAAATGGTAATTTATGTCATCTTTAAACATTCGCACATTTCATATAATTACTTCGGGATATTTTTTGGAGAATGGATGAAAGTTTCTGAAATGTATGAGGAATGAAAACTGCATTATTTTCCTACTTTATTCCCACATATTATTCCGAATTTCTTATTATTCTTTTTGATAAATATGACAATATTTTTGCAAGTGTTCTCACAATCGGTTAAACTAGGGATACTTGACCATAGTTTTAATTTTTCTTATATTTCTCGAATATTTGTATTGTTAGCATCATAAAAGGCTAATTTTTTAAGAATGAAAAAATGAAAATTCTTCTAATTTGAAATCTCATTTAATCATAAAATAAATGTATTTCATGAAGTCACTTAGGGTCAAGTATCCCTAAGGGTTGGAATACTTGACCATAGAGGTGCGGATACTTGACCCTGCATGCAAATAACAGTTAAATTCTTTCAATAACACTTATGTATGCGAAATTGAGGTATTAAGTTAAAACTACAGATCTGAAAGCATCTTAATCATCAACAAATATTATTTAAATTAATTTTAAAAAATTAATTAATATTGCAATTGTTATTAATGTAAGAATTGTATTTTCCCAGTCTAGCTTAAAAGCGTAAGTTTGATTCCTTCCTAATAATATTTTCTCACCCTCCGAACAAGATCATTTGAATAATTGTGTCAGCGGAAAGATATCGGAAGATAACGATCACGCGCTTTCTCACGGTGCTAATCACGTGATGCGTAGGTGTAAGCTCTCCGCTAAAACCAAGTGTAGTGTTTTAATCGGAGGAGATGACTTTTTGAATTCAAACGGAACGGTCATACTGTAGGATTGGTGAGCATAGGCAGTTAACGGGGTCTTTTCCCTGTTAGCACGGCGGCGATGGGCGATGGCTATAACTAATGTTTTAACGAGGTGTAAGATGATATGTAACTTAAGTAAGTAACAAACCCTAAATCCCTCTTGTCTAAAATGTAAATAATACTTGTGTAAATACTTTTCTTATTTCATATTATTCTGATTTAAATAATAAATAATTTAGTTTTTAACTCCTGTTTCTCCTCCTTTATCTTTTGTGCATTTACCCCTAGAGTGCCCATAAGATAATGCTTTTTTCTACAACTTATGTTTGGTTTAGGCCGGGATTCTATATCCTGCAACCATTTTTCCTATATTAATAAAAATCTAGTTGCAAAGTAAAATTAGTAGAGAAAATAATATTGAATTCAATAATGGAACTGGGAACCTAGTAATGTCACTAGCGCATTAAAGAATCATGGTTTTTGGAAAATTAGAATGGAATAATGTAGCACCAAATTGAAAGAATCTAAAAAAATCCTATACGAAAAAAGAAATTTGAAAAGCTTAATAGAGTAACTCAGTTTTTTAATATTTTGATCCAAAACAGAAGCAAATGGAGAAAAATATATTCTACGAGATGAAGGAAATTCTAGCATAACTCTTCAACCGAAGAGGCGAAGCGTTAAAAAAAATCAAACGTGGCAAGCAGTTCGTGCAAATGAATTTCAATAAAATAATTAATGAATAAAAATCGTTTATTTGCAAGCGAGGAAAAAGTGGAATGAATAAATTTCAATTCTTTTTAAAATTCATACTAAAGTAGTTCTTTTTATTATTTGAAATTATCTTATTAAAAATAAATTTTATTCTTTAAATAATTATTTGCAAACTATTTTTAAGTAATTATTCTCATATAAAACTGAAAACCAAAGATACTAGCAATTAAGAAAATAATCAAGGCGAAGGGTTTATTACTTGGCCCATCTTGATTACTTTTTACTTACATCCGTTTTGATTACTTGGGTTGCCATTTTGGCAACAAACACCACCGTACCAGAAAGTTGATCCCAACCACAAACTGTACTTCATTCGGCTATGATCATCGAAGTTACAGTACAAACGGCACCTGTACCACCCTTGTTTTATGAAGTTTTTGGTAGGGTCAAGTCTCCTTAACTTGCCTTTTTCTAAATAATCTGAAAATTAAATGACTCAGAATTATGATAGTTCACGTATAGCAAATTAATTTATAGCTGAAAGCATGCTTAGAAGTTAGAAGTATTTAAATTCATTATACGAGGCGCGTCCGGAAAGTAAGTACCGTTTCGTTCTACCGCCACCGCAGAGCTAGTGTCGCAGTTCCGCGCATATGCACACGTGTCTCTGGTTCATTGTCTATCCACGGACGCCATTACAGCCAGATTGTGTTGTGTTTACATGTGTTAGCGAGCGTTCAAAATGTTTAAGACGATTGCCGATCCCGCCGACTGTGAAGTGCGTTCTGTAATACGGCTTTTGAACGCAAAGAAAGTTAAGCAAACTGAAATTCATCGTCAACTTGTAGAGATTTATGGTGAAAATGTAATGACTGATGGAATGGTTAGAAAGTGGGTTCGACAATTCAATGATGGACGCACCAATGTTCATGACGAAGCACGGAGTGGGCGACTTTCTGTTGTCATTGATGGTTTGGTTGCAAACGTGAATGAGAAAATTCGTGAAAACAGACGGTTCACAATAAGAATGCTTTGCGATGAGTTTCCACAAATTTCCAAAACTGTTTTGCATGAGAATGTCACAAATCGCGTAAATTATCGCAAGCGAGGACGACGCGAAAAACGATGTTCAGCAGTGGCTGTCTTCACTGGCGGCATCTTTCTTTGAAGAGGGTATAGACAATTTGGTTTCCCTCTATGACAAATGTCTGAACAACGGTGGTGACTATGTAGACAAATAGTTTCCGAAATGCTCTTTCAGGTAAAAAATCAATTTTGTTTTGAAAAAACTTTTTTTATGGGAGTTTTTCCAAAACGGTACTTACTTTCCGGACACGCCTCGTACCCTGAAGAGTAAAGTTCAAATTCACTGAGGAATATAAAAAATGGAAAATTTGCTTCGTGGCCTCCAAAGCATATTTACCTACGTACAATGACTTTTCAGATTGGAATGAAACTCCAATCATTTCCAATACACCATATGACCAAGAACAAATAGGGATGGCACTCACAAGTTAAAAACTGTTTCATGATTTGAGAAAACCATCTAGGGTCAAGCCTTCCTTCCCCCCTCTTTCGTTCTAATTGCAGTTCCGTTATATTATTTGGAAACGGTAAAAATTAATTTCCGAGTGTTCAGAACACTTTCGTGCCGTCCGTTATATATCCGTTTAAATGCAATGGAATTAAGAGTTCATGCACATGTGAAACGCATCGCACAAGATACAGTAGAACTCCGGGAATCCGAAATTTCGGATAATCAGAACATATTTCTTAAATTTTCCGAAAAGGTTTTATTAAACCAGCGAGAGTATTCTCCCCTAAACTTACTCGTATACTTCCACCAAAAGGTGCCGTTTCCCCTTCCTCCGCGTGGCTAAAAAAATTCGAACCTACTCTTAACCAGAATCCAATGACTATCAGAAGGTTTTTCATTATAGTAATTGAAAAATATCTATATAAAGAATTCAAAGAGATGCGTACCGATTAAAACGCATCTATCGCACACTGCTAGGTTTCACTCTTGCCGTCTCAAGGACAAACTGACGTAACTCGCTCCTTTAGCGAGCACAGACGATTGCTTCCGTACGCATGCGTGTGGAGATAGAGGATTGGTTTCAATGGTAAATTATACAGAGCGACAGACAGTCAACCCTTTCACGGATTTGGCCCAAAATTTTATACGGACCTGCATTCATGACGATAAAACTGTGTACCAAATTTTATTCATCTAGCTATTCAAGTTTTTGAGTTATAGTGCTCGCATGACTTCGGACATACAGACAGACAGACTTCCCGTTGACGGATTTTGTCCCAAATTTGATAGAAACCTACAAATTATGTTTAAAGACCACACACCAAATTTCATCCCCGTGGCTCTCATAGTTTTCGAGTTATAGTGTTCACAGACACACAGACAGACATAATTCCAAATTTGTGTTTTTCGTACTCAGGGAGGTCTAAAACGTGGTGATCCGTCAAAATCTCCAGTTCGAATTTTTTGACGATTAGAATACTTTCTCTTTGTATACTTCGTATACGAGAAAGTAAAAATGAAGAGAAAATAAGAATTACGAATCAGAAACAGAGCTAATGTTTATCCCTAACTTAAAAGAAGTATTCAAATTGGTCTTTAAGAATGAATACAGCACTTTAATTAGTAGAAACAAACTCAGATATCTTTGTTTACCCTCAACTTGTTTGCCACTGTACAGTGCGCATCGCCGCGTGCTCTTTCCGTGCGCCTTCACAGAGCACCCAGAGTCAATACTCTACTGCATTTGGAATATAACCCTTCAACCGGCTGAAACGTAGAAAGTCGTTCTTCGATTATTACTCTTAAACCGGCTCCGGCGTAGAAAGTTGCTCTCTATTTATTACCCGAAAACCGACTCCGAAACATTTGCTTTCACCATTTAGCTACAGAGAGGCCGTTTTCAAAGCATTCAGCTGAAATATTTTTGCCGTTCAAAGGGATAAAGAGTATTTTACCGAATTTTCCGGATAATTCGAATTCCCGCGAACCCGAACAAACGTCCGCCCTAATTAGTTCGGATTCCCAAATGGAGTAGTAGGCTGTAAGAAATTTGGCATTATAGTTTCTGTTGCCTGCGGTAGATGGCGCGGCACAAGACTATTCTGTAAACAGTTCAGTTGGCGTTCGGTAGGGAGTGAGGCTGGCTGTTTTTTGAGAATGAAATGTCGGATAGGATTTTTGTGTGGTCATGACTCGAAATACTAAGAATTGTAATGTATAATTTACTTATCTTTTATGTTAAATGTATTTGTGTGTTGTCTATTTATGTCGTGCTAGTCCTGCGTGTCATTAATAAACTAAATTAAAAAAGGAATATTGCGTAATTTCTCGGCTACATTTTATATGACACTACAAGGCATTGGAGTTCTTTTTTATTTGGTTTCATTTTTTCTTCTTTAACATTTTTTTGTGTTTATTTGGTTTATGTTGGCTTGTTAAGGAATACAAGTACCTATTTCGCAACCATTTGAACATTTATAACTTTTATATTGGATCGATTATTTCTCACAGCAAATTTCAGGGTGTTCGAATTCTAATCGAAGATTATTCACTATTAATGTGACTAAGGAGGTTGCCGAAAGTGTTAGAAAGGAAAAGTGTGCACAGATAATGCAGTGGACAGAAAAGTGAGTAAGACAGAATAAAATGGTATTTAAATTAAAGAGTATTCTCTATACTAAGAGTGTACCCCAGAAAATGTATCAGTTTAAGAAAATAAACTCGGCAATTATTCATTTAGAGAATTAAGATATATGTTGAAGCCTTCAGTAAAGAAAAAAATATCTGTCTATCTTGTTAAAACCAGTTTTCTTTAATTTCACGAAGTCACGTACTAGATGAAAATATTGCATATTCATCTCAAAACTCGCATAAATATATGCGATAAAAAATGTAATATTTTATCATTGCCTTGAAAAAAGAATTGCGCATGATGTGGTTGCACCTTTCTTATCTTTCTACACATCTTGGGGTTCAACAGTATCAAATTCAGCGTAGATCTACTAACTATGTCGAAATTAGGATGGCAGTATTGCAAAAAAAAAAAAAAAAAAAAAAAAAAAAAAGGTTTTTTTTAAAACCCGTTTAAATTGGGGGTTAAAAACCCTCAAAAAAAACGGGTTTTTTAAAAAAAACGTTTTTTTCACCTCCGGTTTAACCTGGCGGTTAAAACCGCTCAAAATAACCGGTTTTTGAAAAAACCGGTTTTAGTTTTTTTTTAAAGCAATGTTAATGGACAGAATTTTTTATTATTAATAATATACAATAAGTAAGTATTAATACAATCGTTAATTAATGTAATAATTAATGATTATAAATAAGTAATTAATACAATATGTGATAATAATAAATGAGTAATTATTGCAATAAGTAACTATTATAGACAAAATTTTTTTATTAACATTGTTCTCACAAGAAATTAATTCATTGGCCAATATTTATCATGCTCATAAAGACTCTTTCAGCAATGTCAATACGAGTCGACACCTCTCATCGGAAACAACATCATTCAACGTAGATACTAATCTTTCGGACGCCACAGAACTTCCTACTAAAGATAAATATTTTTTGGCTACAAAAAACAGACGCCATTTGCAGAAATTTTTTTTTATTAGTATCGTTTTTGCAGGAAATCAATCCCTTGGTCAAAATTTATCTGTTCATAAAGTAATTACTCTTTCAGTAATCCGCCAACCAATAGACGCCTCGAGGAAGCGGTTGCCGGTGATTGGCCTAAGATGATGAAATTCAAAGCTTTATAACTTGGTAAATTTTAGTCTAGTCGAACCTAAAATCGAACCTATCTTCCGATCCGTTTTTTGGATCTAAAAAAAAAATAACAGGTTTAAACCGGTTCCAAAAATAACCGAAAAAAACCTGTTAACCGAAAAAAAAAACGGTTTTCGGTTTAAACCGGTAGGTTTTTCCTATCCATAATCTAAATAGTTTATATTTAAATATGAGAACTCTCTGCGTATCTATACTTATAAAAGGCAATGTTTGTGTGTGTATGTGTGTGTGTGTGTCTGCGATGTCCAGACGAATCTATCGCACTTACAGTATGAAATTTGGCACACAGGTAGTCGTAATGGTGACTGAATGCACCTCGAAGCCGAAATTTTAAAATTTAATCTACAATTTTTTTATTTAATGCTTTTTGTTGTTTTGGTTGATTTTTCGCACTAATTTCGCAATAGAATGGTTTCGAATAATTGTACGAAAAAAGTAGATAAACCATTGGAAGAGCACGCGATTTCCGTTCTAATGAAGTTAGTTTCGAATTTCTAATGTAATTTACTGAATTTTGGGAATTTTTTAAAAAATAGTCACTTTTCAAAAATAAAATTTTCTGGAATCCTTAAAATTCTTGCATCCGATGTTCTAATAAAAATATCATTTTCAAAATTTTTCAGCTTATAACTGCAACGGTTCTGTCGGATTTAAAACAAGAATTGTTAAAATATCTTTTCCCGTTTTTTTAAATTAATTTTTTCCTGGTAGTTGAACGATATTTTGTCTCTAGCGAGGCTTCCTCCCGCGACAGCTCTCCGGAACGTTGCGGGCAATTTCATTGGATGACGGGGCAGGGTGACGTCATTATTTTCGAGTTCTTCGAGGAGATGATTTATTTACTCGATGTCTTCGATTATTATTTTTAAGCGTGTCTTAACTTATTTCTTTGCCTTTCATACTTTGCTCGCGGTGTAATAAATATCACATTGTAATTTTTTAACATTGTTTTGGATTAACGGTACTCGGTCGAGAGGAAAAAGAAGCGGACAAACTCAATAATATACATATTTCTGTTTTGATTTCGTTTTTAAAACTTTCATTTATGTAATTGGATGTGGGCTTTTTTTAATTTCGTTGAAGTCCTGATTCCACTGGCAACGCCGTGCGCGTACTGCTAGTCTATACTTATAAAAGGCAATGTTTGTGTGTGTGTCTGCGATGTCCAGACGAATCTATCGCACTTACAGCCATGAAATTTGGCACACAGGTAGTC